>CALYBW010000231.1:47500-66854 GCA_944452665.1 Stenoptilia bipunctidactyla | reverse complement strand
CATTTCAGCCAAGGAATCAGCGAGTTGTTTGGCGAAGGTGTCCGCCTTCGATGCGTTTTCGGGTCCTCCTATCTCCAGTATGATCCCACCAGTGATAGATCTCCTTTGTCGCAGATCTGCAATTCCTATTTCCTTCAGGTCTACTTTTTGTTTGGCCACAGTCATGACTTCGGCATATGTCGCTTTTGCTCCCCTTGGTATGGTAAGAGAGATTGCCGCTGTCTTTGGTATACGCTGCGGCTTTGACGCTCCAGGCCTACCGGTGCCTAAGTTACTTGGCGTCTTGGCCCTCTTTCTTTGACTAGCCACTTTAGACCAGGTGGAGGTGGTCTGCGGTGCTGGTTCCGGTTGAGGTAACTCAGGGGGTGGGACTGGTCCTGGCGCTTGTGCTGCGTTTGCGTCACTTGCCTTGGTTTTACTTCTTGCTGCCTTTGGTTTTTTAGGTTGTTTGGCATTGCCTTCCTCACTTGTCTTGCTTGTGGCCACAACATCGTCAACATCGCATTCCTGCTGTACTGGTGGTCTCGTCCTCTCCTCTAAGATTTCTTTCCTCAGTGCTGCTAGTTTCTCATCAATGATGTGACTAAGCTTTGCCATCGTGTCCTCTGCTGGAGGGTTAGGCGTCTGTTCACGCACCGATGTGCCTTTCTGGCGGAGTTCCACTACTTCCGCCGTAAGGCCTTGCAGCTTTCCTTCGAGATTTGCGATTTGTTCTCGTAGCTCTCGGTTTTGTTTTTCAAGCCTCGCCTCATTTGTCGCTGTTGTTGTGCGTTGAGTCAGCTCTGTTGTTGCTGCTTGTATGAGACGAGCTTGCATTCGGAGGCTTCTTTTGAAGTTGCCTTTCAGGTTCTTAGATCTGTCGGACACTTTCTCTATTTCCTCTATGGCCTCGAAGATTTGTGCTCCGATGTCAGCCGTCGGTTGGGGTTTTAGTTCCTCCCATAGGTCATCCACTTTTGGTAGCGTTGCTTTGGCTCTCGTCTTCTTACCATGGCTCGATCCGCTATCGGTTCCATCGCTAGTTTTTCGGAACAGCTGCTTTTTCGGTGTTGGCATGTCCAGAATCCTCCTGAGAGCTTTCCTCTTCTGCCTTCCTACGGCTCCTGATGCAGCCGAAGTGATGGAGCTGCACGTCATTATCGAGCAGTCTGACTCCATCCCGGTTTCTAGAACTTCTCTGACGCCTGGTGATGTTGGTCGTGCAAAGAAGCCTACCTCCTCTCTCTCGCCCTCTTGGCCCTCCTTTTCGTCATTTGGGTTTATGTTTGTGTTTATTTTTTCCATTTTCGTCCCACGAGTATCGGGTTATTGATTTCCATGCGCGGCAGTGACCCGATTGCCAAGATGGACCCTACTACACCTGGGGGTCGGGAAGTACCCAGGGATGGCCGCTAATGACTGGTGTACCCTCCAGCCGCTCGTTCTGTGATTGCTGACTGATGGACTATGATCCCAGAGTGAGATGATTGCTTGGAAGCGCTCCCGGGAATAGCAACCATGAAAGGTTGACACTCACACAAGCCCTCCCAAACGCACCCCCCCCAAAAGAACCACAGTCCACCCGTCAACCGTCACCGAGCATTCCTCCGCCACGCTAGGCCTAGTGGGCGCCCCAGCAGAAGGAAGTTAGGGTTTTTTATAGAGGTTTTCTCCTCATAGCCCGGCTGATTAAGGCAAGGCCCCCGTTCCCGAAGGTTTACGGTATGATTGCGGGGTTTACAGGCACCCGCACCAAAGCCTTTCGACTTCGGGCCTCCCCACCCCCCCTTGGTGTTTGGTCCACGGGAGCTATGCTCCAACCTCCTATCCGCCACCTGGAGACGCGCCACGTAGGGGTTCACCTCCCCTTCCACTTGGACAACCAAGCAGGTCCGTGGAACCTAACCTAACCTAACCTAACCTAACCTAACCTAACCTAACCTAACCTAACCTAACCTAACCTAACCTAACCTAACCTAACCTAACCTAACCTAACCTAACCTAACCTAACCTAACCTAACCTAACCTAACCTAACCTAACCTAACCTAACCTAACCTAACCTAACCTAACCTAACCTAACCTAACCTAACCTAACCTAACCTAACCTAACCTAACCTAACCTAACCTAACCTAACCTAACCTAACCTAACCTAACCTAACCTAACCTAACCTAACCTAACCTAACCTAACCTAACCTAACCTAACCTAACCTAACCTAACCTAACCTAACCTAACCTAACCTAACCTAACCTAACCTAACCTAACCTAACCTAACCTAACCTAACCTAACCTAACCTAACCTAACCTAACCTAACCTAACCTAACCTAACCTAACCTAACCTAACCTAACCTAACCTAACCTAACCTAACCTAACCTAACCTAACCTAACCTAACCTAACCTAACCTAACCTAACCTAACCTAACCTAACCTAACCTAACCTAACCTAACCTAACCTAACCTAACCTAACCTAACCTAACCTAACCTAACCTAACCTAACCTAACCTAACCTAACCTAACCTAACCTAACCTAACCTAACCTAACCTAACCTAACCTAACCTAACCTAACCTAACCTAACCTAACCTAACCTAACCTAACCTAACCTAACCTAACCTAACCTAACCTAACCTAACCTAACCTAACCTAACCTAACCTAACCTAACCTAACCTAACCTAACCTAACCTAACCTAACCTAACCTAACCTAACCTAACCTAACCTAACCTAACCTAACCTAACCTAACCTAACCTAACCTAACCTAACCTAACCTAACCTAACCTAACCTAACCTAACCTAACCTAACCTAACCTAACCTAACCTAACCTAACCTAACCTAACCTAACCTAACCTAACCTAACCTAACCTAACCTAACCTAACCTAACCTAACCTAACCTAACCTAACCTAACCTAACCTAACCTAACCTAACCTAACCTAACCTAACCTAACCTAACCTAACCTAACCTAACCTAACCTAACCTAACCTAACCTAACCTAACCTAACCTAACCTAACCTAACCTAACCTAACCTAACCTAACCTAACCTAACCTAACCTAACCTAACCTAACCTAACCTAACCTAACCTAACCTAACCTAACCTAACCTAACCTAACCTAACCTAACCTAACCTAACCTAACCTAACCTAACCTAACCTAACCTAACCTAACCTAACCTAACCTAACCTAACCTAACCTAACCTAACCTAACCTAACCTAACCTAACCTAACCTAACCTAACCTAACCTAACCTAACCTAACCTAACCTAACCTAACCTAACCTAACCTAACCTAACCTAACCTAACCTAACCTAACCTAACCTAACCTAACCTAACCTAACCTAACCTAACCTAACCTAACCTAACCTAACCTAACCTAACCTAACCTAACCTAACCTAACCTAACCTAACCTAACCTAACCTAACCTAACCTAACCTAACCTAACCTAACCTAACCTAACCTAACCTAACCTAACCTAACCTAACCTAACCTAACCTAACCTAACCTAACCTAACCTAACCTAACCTAACCTAACCTAACCTAACCTAACCTAACCTAACCTAACCTAACCTAACCTAACCTAACCTAACCTAACCTAACCTAACCTAACCTAACCTAACCTAACCTAACCTAACCTAACCTAACCTAACCTAACCTAACCTAACCTAACCTAACCTAACCTAACCTAACCTAACCTAACCTAACCTAACCTAACCTAACCTAACCTAACCTAACCTAACCTAACCTAACCTAACCTAACCTAACCTAACCTAACCTAACCTAACCTAACCTAACCTAACCTAACCTAACCTAACCTAACCTAACCTAACCTAACCTAACCTAACCTAACCTAACCTAACCTAACCTAACCTAACCTAACCTAACCTAACCTAACCTAACCTAACCTAACCTAACCTAACCTAACCTAACCTAACCTAACCTAACCTAACCTAACCTAACCTAACCTAACCTAACCTAACCTAACCTAACCTAACCTAACCTAACCTAACCTAACCTAACCTAACCTAACCTAACCTAACCTAACCTAACCTAACCTAACCTAACCTAACCTAACCTAACCTAACCTAACCTAACCTAACCTAACCTAACCTAACCTAACCTAACCTAACCTAACCTAACCTAACCTAACCTAACCTAACCTAACCTAACCTAACCTAACCTAACCTAACCTAACCTAACCTAACCTAACCTAACCTAACCTAACCTAACCTAACCTAACCTAACCTAACCTAACCTAACCTAACCTAACCTAACCTAACCTAACCTAACCTAACCTAACCTAACCTAACCTAACCTAACCTAACCTAACCTAACCTAACCTAACCTAACCTAACCTAACCTAACCTAACCTAACCTAACCTAACCTAACCTAACCTAACCTAACCTAACCTAACCTAACCTAACCTAACCTAACCTAACCTAACCTAACCTAACCTAACCTAACCTAACCTAACCTAACCTAACCTAACCTAACCTAACCTAACCTAACCTAACCTAACCTAACCTAACCTAACCTAACCTAACCTAACCTAACCTAACCTAACCTAACCTAACCTAACCTAACCTAACCTAACCTAACCTAACCTAACCTAACCTAACCTAACCTAACCTAACCTAACCTAACCTAACCTAACCTAACCTAACCTAACCTAACCTAACCTAACCTAACCTAACCTAACCTAACCTAACCTAACCTAACCTAACCTAACCTAACCTAACCTAACCTAACCTAACCTAACCTAACCTAACCTAACCTAACCTAACCTAACCTAACCTAACCTAACCTAACCTAACCTAACCTAACCTAACCTAACCTAACCTAACCTAACCTAACCTAACCTAACCTAACCTAACCTAACCTAACCTAACCTAACCTAACCTAACCTAACCTAACCTAACCTAACCTAACCTAACCTAACCTAACCTAACCTAACCTAACCTAACCTAACCTAACCTAACCTAACCTAACCTAACCTAACCTAACCTAACCTAACCTAACCTAACCTAACCTAACCTAACCTAACCTAACCTAACCTAACCTAACCTAACCTAACCTAACCTAACCTAACCTAACCTAACCTAACCTAACCTAACCTAACCTAACCTAACCTAACCTAACCTAACCTAACCTAACCTAACCTAACCTAACCTAACCTAACCTAACCTAACCTAACCTAACCTAACCTAACCTAACCTAACCTAACCTAACCTAACCTAACCTAACCTAACCTAACCTAACCTAACCTAACCTAACCTAACCTAACCTAACCTAACCTAACCTAACCTAACCTAACCTAACCTAACCTAACCTAACCTAACCTAACCTAACCTAACCTAACCTAACCTAACCTAACCTAACCTAACCTAACCTAACCTAACCTAACCTAACCTAACCTAACCTAACCTAACCTAACCTAACCTAACCTAACCTAACCTAACCTAACCTAACCTAACCTAACCTAACCTAACCTAACCTAACCTAACCTAACCTAACCTAACCTAACCTAACCTAACCTAACCTAACCTAACCTAACCTAACCTAACCTAACCTAACCTAACCTAACCTAACCTAACCTAACCTAACCTAACCTAACCTAACCTAACCTAACCTAACCTAACCTAACCTAACCTAACCTAACCTAACCTAACCTAACCTAACCTAACCTAACCTAACCTAACCTAACCTAACCTAACCTAACCTAACCTAACCTAACCTAACCTAACCTAACCTAACCTAACCTAACCTAACCTAACCTAACCTAACCTAACCTAACCTAACCTAACCTAACCTAACCTAACCTAACCTAACCTAACCTAACCTAACCTAACCTAACCTAACCTAACCTAACCTAACCTAACCTAACCTAACCTAACCTAACCTAACCTAACCTAACCTAACCTAACCTAACCTAACCTAACCTAACCTAACCTAACCTAACCTAACCTAACCTAACCTAACCTAACCTAACCTAACCTAACCTAACCTAACCTAACCTAACCTAACCTAACCTAACCTAACCTAACCTAACCTAACCTAACCTAACCTAACCTAACCTAACCTAACCTAACCTAACCTAACCTAACCTAACCTAACCTAACCTAACCTAACCTAACCTAACCTAACCTAACCTAACCTAACCTAACCTAACCTAACCTAACCTAACCTAACCTAACCTAACCTAACCTAACCTAACCTAACCTAACCTAACCTAACCTAACCTAACCTAACCTAACCTAACCTAACCTAACCTAACCTAACCTAACCTAACCTAACCTAACCTAACCTAACCTAACCTAACCTAACCTAACCTAACCTAACCTAACCTAACCTAACCTAACCTAACCTAACCTAACCTAACCTAACCTAACCTAACCTAACCTAACCTAACCTAACCTAACCTAACCTAACCTAACCTAACCTAACCTAACCTAACCTAACCTAACCTAACCTAACCTAACCTAACCTAACCTAACCTAACCTAACCTAACCTAACCTAACCTAACCTAACCTAACCTAACCTAACCTAACCTAACCTAACCTAACCTAACCTAACCTAACCTAACCTAACCTAACCTAACCTAACCTAACCTAACCTAACCTAACCTAACCTAACCTAACCTAACCTAACCTAACCTAACCTAACCTAACCTAACCTAACCTAACCTAACCTAACCTAACCTAACCTAACCTAACCTAACCTAACCTAACCTAACCTAACCTAACCTAACCTAACCTAACCTAACCTAACCTAACCTAACCTAACCTAACCTAACCTAACCTAACCTAACCTAACCTAACCTAACCTAACCTAACCTAACCTAACCTAACCTAACCTAACCTAACCTAACCTAACCTAACCTAACCTAACCTAACCTAACCTAACCTAACCTAACCTAACCTAACCTAACCTAACCTAACCTAACCTAACCTAACCTAACCTAACCTAACCTAACCTAACCTAACCTAACCTAACCTAACCTAACCTAACCTAACCTAACCTAACCTAACCTAACCTAACCTAACCTAACCTAACCTAACCTAACCTAACCTAACCTAACCTAACCTAACCTAACCTAACCTAACCTAACCTAACCTAACCTAACCTAACCTAACCTAACCTAACCTAACCTAACCTAACCTAACCTAACCTAACCTAACCTAACCTAACCTAACCTAACCTAACCTAACCTAACCTAACCTAACCTAACCTAACCTAACCTAACCTAACCTAACCTAACCTAACCTAACCTAACCTAACCTAACCTAACCTAACCTAACCTAACCTAACCTAACCTAACCTAACCTAACCTAACCTAACCTAACCTAACCTAACCTAACCTAACCTAACCTAACCTAACCTAACCTAACCTAACCTAACCTAACCTAACCTAACCTAACCTAACCTAACCTAACCTAACCTAACCTAACCTAACCTAACCTAACCTAACCTAACCTAACCTAACCTAACCTAACCTAACCTAACCTAACCTAACCTAACCTAACCTAACCTAACCTAACCTAACCTAACCTAACCTAACCTAACCTAACCTAACCTAACCTAACCTAACCTAACCTAACCTAACCTAACCTAACCTAACCTAACCTAACCTAACCTAACCTAACCTAACCTAACCTAACCTAACCTAACCTAACCTAACCTAACCTAACCTAACCTAACCTAACCTAACCTAACCTAACCTAACCTAACCTAACCTAACCTAACCTAACCTAACCTAACCTAACCTAACCTAACCTAACCTAACCTAACCTAACCTAACCTAACCTAACCTAACCTAACCTAACCTAACCTAACCTAACCTAACCTAACCTAACCTAACCTAACCTAACCTAACCTAACCTAACCTAACCTAACCTAACCTAACCTAACCTAACCTAACCTAACCTAACCTAACCTAACCTAACCTAACCTAACCTAACCTAACCTAACCTAACCTAACCTAACCTAACCTAACCTAACCTAACCTAACCTAACCTAACCTAACCTAACCTAACCTAACCTAACCTAACCTAACCTAACCTAACCTAACCTAACCTAACCTAACCTAACCTAACCTAACCTAACCTAACCTAACCTAACCTAACCTAACCTAACCTAACCTAACCTAACCTAACCTAACCTAACCTAACCTAACCTAACCTAACCTAACCTAACCTAACCTAACCTAACCTAACCTAACCTAACCTAACCTAACCTAACCTAACCTAACCTAACCTAACCTAACCTAACCTAACCTAACCTAACCTAACCTAACCTAACCTAACCTAACCTAACCTAACCTAACCTAACCTAACCTAACCTAACCTAACCTAACCTAACCTAACCTAACCTAACCTAACCTAACCTAACCTAACCTAACCTAACCTAACCTAACCTAACCTAACCTAACCTAACCTAACCTAACCTAACCTAACCTAACCTAACCTAACCTAACCTAACCTAACCTAACCTAACCTAACCTAACCTAACCTAACCTAACCTAACCTAACCTAACCTAACCTAACCTAACCTAACCTAACCTAACCTAACCTAACCTAACCTAACCTAACCTAACCTAACCTAACCTAACCTAACCTAACCTAACCTAACCTAACCTAACCTAACCTAACCTAACCTAACCTAACCTAACCTAACCTAACCTAACCTAACCTAACCTAACCTAACCTAACCTAACCTAACCTAACCTAACCTAACCTAACCTAACCTAACCTAACCTAACCTAACCTAACCTAACCTAACCTAACCTAACCTAACCTAACCTAACCTAACCTAACCTAACCTAACCTAACCTAACCTAACCTAACCTAACCTAACCTAACCTAACCTAACCTAACCTAACCTAACCTAACCTAACCTAACCTAACCTAACCTAACCTAACCTAACCTAACCTAACCTAACCTAACCTAACCTAACCTAACCTAACCTAACCTAACCTAACCTAACCTAACCTAACCTAACCTAACCTAACCTAACCTAACCTAACCTAACCTAACCTAACCTAACCTAACCTAACCTAACCTAACCTAACCTAACCTAACCTAACCTAACCTAACCTAACCTAACCTAACCTAACCTAACCTAACCTAACCTAACCTAACCTAACCTAACCTAACCTAACCTAACCTAACCTAACCTAACCTAACCTAACCTAACCTAACCTAACCTAACCTAACCTAACCTAACCTAACCTAACCTAACCTAACCTAACCTAACCTAACCTAACCTAACCTAACCTAACCTAACCTAACCTAACCTAACCTAACCTAACCTAACCTAACCTAACCTAACCTAACCTAACCTAACCTAACCTAACCTAACCTAACCTAACCTAACCTAACCTAACCTAACCTAACCTAACCTAACCTAACCTAACCTAACCTAACCTAACCTAACCTAACCTAACCTAACCTAACCTAACCTAACCTAACCTAACCTAACCTAACCTAACCTAACCTAACCTAACCTAACCTAACCTAACCTAACCTAACCTAACCTAACCTAACCTAACCTAACCTAACCTAACCTAACCTAACCTAACCTAACCTAACCTAACCTAACCTAACCTAACCTAACCTAACCTAACCTAACCTAACCTAACCTAACCTAACCTAACCTAACCTAACCTAACCTAACCTAACCTAACCTAACCTAACCTAACCTAACCTAACCTAACCTAACCTAACCTAACCTAACCTAACCTAACCTAACCTAACCTAACCTAACCTAACCTAACCTAACCTAACCTAACCTAACCTAACCTAACCTAACCTAACCTAACCTAACCTAACCTAACCTAACCTAACCTAACCTAACCTAACCTAACCTAACCTAACCTAACCTAACCTAACCTAACCTAACCTAACCTAACCTAACCTAACCTAACCTAACCTAACCTAACCTAACCTAACCTAACCTAACCTAACCTAACCTAACCTAACCTAACCTAACCTAACCTAACCTAACCTAACCTAACCTAACCTAACCTAACCTAACCTAACCTAACCTAACCTAACCTAACCTAACCTAACCTAACCTAACCTAACCTAACCTAACCTAACCTAACCTAACCTAACCTAACCTAACCTAACCTAACCTAACCTAACCTAACCTAACCTAACCTAACCTAACCTAACCTAACCTAACCTAACCTAACCTAACCTAACCTAACCTAACCTAACCTAACCTAACCTAACCTAACCTAACCTAACCTAACCTAACCTAACCTAACCTAACCTAACCTAACCTAACCTAACCTAACCTAACCTAACCTAACCTAACCTAACCTAACCTAACCTAACCTAACCTAACCTAACCTAACCTAACCTAACCTAACCTAACCTAACCTAACCTAACCTAACCTAACCTAACCTAACCTAACCTAACCTAACCTAACCTAACCTAACCTAACCTAACCTAACCTAACCTAACCTAACCTAACCTAACCTAACCTAACCTAACCTAACCTAACCTAACCTAACCTAACCTAACCTAACCTAACCTAACCTAACCTAACCTAACCTAACCTAACCTAACCTAACCTAACCTAACCTAACCTAACCTAACCTAACCTAACCTAACCTAACCTAACCTAACCTAACCTAACCTAACCTAACCTAACCTAACCTAACCTAACCTAACCTAACCTAACCTAACCTAACCTAACCTAACCTAACCTAACCTAACCTAACCTAACCTAACCTAACCTAACCTAACCTAACCTAACCTAACCTAACCTAACCTAACCTAACCTAACCTAACCTAACCTAACCTAACCTAACCTAACCTAACCTAACCTAACCTAACCTAACCTAACCTAACCTAACCTAACCTAACCTAACCTAACCTAACCTAACCTAACCTAACCTAACCTAACCTAACCTAACCTAACCTAACCTAACCTAACCTAACCTAACCTAACCTAACCTAACCTAACCTAACCTAACCTAACCTAACCTAACCTAACCTAACCTAACCTAACCTAACCTAACCTAACCTAACCTAACCTAACCTAACCTAACCTAACCTAACCTAACCTAACCTAACCTAACCTAACCTAACCTAACCTAACCTAACCTAACCTAACCTAACCTAACCTAACCTAACCTAACCTAACCTAACCTAACCTAACCTAACCTAACCTAACCTAACCTAACCTAACCTAACCTAACCTAACCTAACCTAACCTAACCTAACCTAACCTAACCTAACCTAACCTAACCTAACCTAACCTAACCTAACCTAACCTAACCTAACCTAACCTAACCTAACCTAACCTAACCTAACCTAACCTAACCTAACCTAACCTAACCTAACCTAACCTAACCTAACCTAACCTAACCTAACCTAACCTAACCTAACCTAACCTAACCTAACCTAACCTAACCTAACCTAACCTAACCTAACCTAACCTAACCTAACCTAACCTAACCTAACCTAACCTAACCTAACCTAACCTAACCTAACCTAACCTAACCTAACCTAACCTAACCTAACCTAACCTAACCTAACCTAACCTAACCTAACCTAACCTAACCTAACCTAACCTAACCTAACCTAACCTAACCTAACCTAACCTAACCTAACCTAACCTAACCTAACCTAACCTAACCTAACCTAACCTAACCTAACCTAACCTAACCTAACCTAACCTAACCTAACCTAACCTAACCTAACCTAACCAGATACCGCGGTCACCCCCCGCCGCGAGAATACGTGTCCAAGGCTGTTCCGCGCTCAAATTTTTCAAAAAATTCCTTCTAAAATCTAGAAAAGTGGTAAATTTTTCGCGCAGCAACACGTGTGATATACCAAAAGTTGCAGAAAAATCGGCTCTATAACCCAATGAAAAGTTTACGAAAATCGGATCACGGGAAAAAGTACAGTGAAGTGAAAAGTGGAAAATTGTGCATTTTTGAAACTTCAAAAAATTACGCTGCCTGATTGGTCGCGACGACCTATAGTTTTTGTAGTGTCGTCTGAAAGCCGTCGGCGAGATCTACTCGAGGACACCAAATTTGTATTTTTGTCCGCCCTGTAAGGCGGTCAAAAATACAAAAAAACAACTTTGGGCGTGGCCCGAAAATTTTTTCCTGGTCGCCTGGAAGAAATTTTTGGATGCAGTTCTGGAGCCCTCATCGTGCCTGACTCAAGCCCGTTTGCAGCATCTGAAAAGGTCAAGTAGTCTTTAAGATATTAAGTTTTTAAATTTTGTAATTTTTTCAAAAAATCATAAGTCCAAAATTTTATCGATCACCCTAATATTAAAAAATTGTTCTTAATAGTTTTCGCTGGGCTCTATAACATACCCAAATTTTAAATTTTTATTCTTGTTCATTTTGTAAATATTGATTTTTAAAATAACAGGTGTTACACGAGGGTTGTTAAAAACAACCCCTAGAGTTTAAGTTTCTTTTGTTAAAAATAGTGCATAGAATTATAAGTAATTGAAAATTTTTTCAAAATTTTTTGAGTAGTTTTAAGATTTTTTAAGACCTTTTTAGTGCTAAATTGTTCGTTTTTTGGGGTGTAAAATTCGGGGGGTGTAAATATTATATTTTTATGTACATAGTTAAATAGGTTATAAAAAGACCTTTTCGGTGACCCCAAATTTGACCTGATTCTGACTACCGGGGCCCGAGAAATAGCGTTTTAAAATTTTGAGCAGTTTTTGACCCTAGGGCGGTGCACCTCCGCCCTAAACTGCCCAAAAATTAAATCTTCAATAACTTAGCGTACGCTCATCCTACGGAGTTGGGATTTTCTTTAGTGGGTCTCCCTTGATCCCCCCCACCCGTCTCACCCCCCCTACAGGCTCTAGGACATATGTCACCTGGATCCTATTTTTAGTGCCAGAGCCGTATAGGGGACGTCCGGGGAAGAGCGCAGAGCCCTCGCACGCATCTGTGAGACATCTGGATCCAAAGTTATTACGGTACAAACTTTTGGCGGCCATTTTTGTCCGCCATTTTGTTTATACTAATCACCGAATATCTTTGGAACCGGTGATCGTAGAGCTGCGCGGTTTTCTTTGTGACACAGCCCCTGACTTTCCCTACTCCCCAATCCCCTCTTTTCCTTTATCCCCACTCCAAATTATCCCCCCCCCCAAACCCACACAAAAAATTAACGCTGACCGGGGCAAGAGCCCAAGCGTTTTTCTCGAGCCTGTACGACAACAGGAAGCCGAGAAAACCAACAATTAGACTTTGGTGGCCATCTTGGACCGCCATTTTGAAAAATTTAGATTTAAGAAAACTCTGAAACTAGAAGGCGTAGAGAATCGCGGTTTCTTTTGTTAACCTTCCTCTAGACTTGGCTATATTTTAAATTTATCGACAAACCCTAGACTCTACATCTGGGACTCTACATTAGAAAAATTTCGCGAAAATAGAGATAATATAAAATTGACACCGGAAATTTCTCTGTCATCCTTCACAGCTGACGTTGAGCAAGTCTGCTGGTTAATAATCAACAACGTAGCGACTCTACTATACATCAAATAAAAATCTTATTAATTACAACTGTGTTCCTTTTATTGTTTCTTTATATTGTACTGAGTTTTAAATTGGGTAGTACTTGCTTTTTATACTCAATTTATTAAGAAACCGTCATCGTGACAGTACCTTACAGGTACTATTATTATTATTATTTACGGACAACTCGTTGCACCTAGCGCAACAAAAATTTTCTTTATATTTACACTTTTTATTTTATTTTATTTTTAGAGGGTTTATTTACATATATTTTGTTTCGACTGGTCGGGTTTATTGACCCACCTATCTTAATTTTACACGGATTTTTCTGTTCTTTTACACATTTGATATCTTGACGCATCCCCTGACGCTAAAATGTTGGGTCGTACCCCAATCAAAAAAGTTGACGAAACATCAAAGGACATGGAAAGGGCAGGACCCTCCACGAAATCTGACGTCAGAACGAGTATTGGGAAATGGGAGTCTGGAAGTCTAGAAAACCTAGACGAAGGAAAAGCCGCAAACAAGACGATTATCATAGAAAAAGAGACAAAAACAGGGCCAAAGAAAACTACATCTCAGGCACTGTCATCCCGCAGAGTTTCCAACGAGACAAAGGAAACCACTTCCATTTCCCCAAAAACTGTAAAACCCTCCCAACCTGGACCAATAAAACAAATAGACAGAACTTCCGAAGCTAGAAACTGTATGGCAAAAGTCAAGGCCCAGTTGGCACTTGGCAAAAACATAAAAACCGAAATAAAGGAGGAAGTAATAATAGCAGTAGAGAAGTTATATAAATTGGTCAAGGAAGCGGAGGTGGAAAGACAAAAAGATATGAATCAGGGACAAAAATCACAAAGAGAAACAATAACAAACTTAAGTGAAAAAGAGATTAAAGATGCACTAGACAGCCATAGCATCCTACTTAAAGAAAGCATGCATAAAATGGAGAAGATGACCGAAATTCTAGAAAGTCGACAGACGTATGCCAGCGTCACAAGAGGAACATCTGAAAATAAAACACCACACCAAACCACATTGCACTCTGTCGTGATAAGCTCGACAAATGAAAAAGACTCAGGCGAGCAGGTACTAGAAAAACTAAAAGTAGCAGTAAGGGCAAAGGAAGGTGGAGTGGTGGTCGACAAAATTAGGAAAGCCAAGGAACGAAAAATTATAGTAGGATGCAGAACAGAAAGAGATAGAGAAAACCTAATGGAGAGACTAAAAGAGTCTGAAGATGTACTTAAAGCAGAAACAATGAAGAATAAGGACCCACTTTTGGTTCTAAAGGGCGTGTTGCAATGTAACAGCGACGAAGACGTAGTGAGGGCCCTGAGGAACCAAAATAAGGGAATCTTCCGTGACCTTAACCCAGGAGACGATCGCTTGACAGTCAAGTATAGGAGGCGAACCAGGAATCCTCATATAAACCACGTGGTCATAACAACCTCACCACAAATTTGGACAAGAATGCTCGACCAAGAAACAGTCCATATCGACATTCAAAGGGTCAAAGTAGCCGACCAATCGCCTCTAATGCAGTGCTCCGTCTGCCTGGGTTACGGACACGCCAAAAAGTTCTGCACAGAAAGCGCTGTCAGGTGCAGCCACTGTGGTGGCAAGCATATGAAAACGGACTGCGAAGACTACCAAGCGGGCATGCCGCCAAGCTGCATAAATTGCTGCAGGGCGAAACATGGTAGCACGGAACATAATGCGTTCAGTGATGAATGCACGGTACGCAGTAAGTGGGATGCAATAGCGCGAGCGAAGATCGCGTATTGCTAAGGGCACCATAAGCAATAATAGGGCAGAAAACACCACCAGAGGGATAGCAGTGGCCCAGATCAACTTACAGAGGAGTGAACTGGCCACCCAAGAACTTATTCTTGAGGCTAGAGAGCGGAACATCGCCGTAGCACTGCTCCAGGAGCCATATGTGGGGGCGGTAAGAAGGATGAAGAGTTATCGGGGTGCGAGAGTCTACCAGGGAGCGGACGATGGAAGTGGGACAATAAAGGCGGCAATAGCGGTATTTAATGCCGATATTGAAGTCTTTCAGTACCCGAAACTTACCACGAACAACATCGTCGTGGTAGGGATCCGATCCAGCACCTGGGAAATCGCCCTCGTGTCTTTTTACTTCGAGCCGGATCAGCCCATAGAGCCATATCTGGAGCAGATGCGATGTATACACAAGGAAGTAGGCCCAAGATTACTGCTATTCGGAGGGGACTCCAACGCGAAGAGCACCTGGTGGGGCAGCAATAAGGTCGACCGCAGGGGAGAAGAAATGTCCGGGACCCTGGACGAGTTAGACCTTCAGGTACTCAACATAGGAAATACGCCCACTTTCGAAACCATAAGGGGCAACAAAACTTATAGTAGTTTTGTGGATGTAACGGCGTGCTCACCGGAAATGCTAGACCTAGTCGACGACTGGCGTGTGGAGCGGGGTATTATTTCATCTGACCATAACTGCATTCTCTGGAAAGTAAAGTTGCATAGAGTAAAAGGCTTTAACGTTGCGAGGACGACCAGGCTGTACAACACTAAGAAGGCGAATTGGGACCAATTTCATGCGAAATTGGGACAATTAAAACGCGATAAGAACTTAGCTTTGGCCGAAATCAGCAACATAACAACGAAAGCCGATCTAGAGAGTGCAGTTATAGCTTACACCGAAGCCCTTTCTGAAGCCTGCAAACACAGTATCCCACCAAAAAAGCAGAAAGATCAGCTTACCGTTCCGTGGTGGTCAGAGGAGCTGTCAGCGCTTAAGAAAGATGCCGCCACTAGGAAGCGTCGTATTCGCTGCGCCGCGCCAATACGAAGGGAGCATGTCGTTGCAGAGTACCTGGAAGCAAAAACGAAATATGAAAAAGCTGCGAAAAAGGCCCAAATTGCTTCATGGAAGGAGTTCTGTGAAAAACAAGATAGGGAAGGAGTATGGCAAGGAATATACCGGGTTATGAAAAGAACAACTGCACGGACAGAGGACCTGCCACTCCTTCATGGTGGAGTACATCTAAACCCCAAGGAATCGGCTGCCTTATTAGCAGAAACCTTCTACCCTGAAGATAGAGAAGAGGGAGAAGGAGAATACCACCAAAGAATACGAAAATTAGCCAAAACAATAAACGCCGAAACCGATAACGAACATCATGATCCGCCATTCACCCTCACCGAGTTAAAGACCGCAGTTAGGGGATTTAACCCGAAGAAGGCCCCAGGAGCGGACGGTTTCACGGCGGATATCTGCAGTCGAGCTATCAGCCAGGATCCGGAATTGTTCCTTGCCCTGGCAAATAAGTGTCTTCAGTTGGGACACTTCCCGGACATCTGGAAGGAGGCCACAGTAGTGGCACTGAGAAAACCGGGCAAGGACAACTACTATGAACCCAAGTCTTACCGACCGATCGGTCTTTTACCGGTGCTTGGGAAGATCCTGGAGAAAATGACCATAGGAAGGCTGAGGCATCATCTGGTGCCACGGATGAGTACTCGCCAGTACGGTTTTATGCCCCAGAGGAGCACCGAAGACGCACTCTATAACTTAGTAGAACATGTAAAGAGTAAGTTGCGGCTTAAAAAGCTAATTACTCTAGTGTCACTGGATATAGAGGGCGCCTTCGATAGCGCCTGGTGGCCGGCAATAAAGGTCAGACTGGCTGAGGAAAAGTGTCCTGTGAACATCAGAAGATTGCTAGACAGCTATCTCGACTGCAGAAGAGTTAAAGTAAGGTATGCCGGGGAAGAATGTACTAAGAGTACCAACAAAGGTTGCGTACAAGGCTCTATAGGAGGACCTATCTTGTGGAACATCCTGCTCGACCCACTGCTGAAGAAGATGGAGAATGAAGAAATATTCTGCCAGGCGTTTGCAGATGACATCGTACTTGTGTTTAGTGGTGACACAGGACTGGAGGTCCAGCGACGCGCTAACGAAACTCTTGCCCGTGTTCAGGAGTGGGGGGTCGAGAATAAGCTTAGGTTTGCACCGCACAAAACAAGTGCAATGGTGATGACCAATAAGCTTAGGTTCGATGCCCCACTCTTGAGGATGGGAGGAGTAGATATTAGTATGTCCGAAGACATAAAAATACTTGGACTTACCCTGGACAGTAAAATGACCTATAAAAAACATGTAGTTAACGTGGCGCACAAAGCTTTAAACATCTACAAGCAACTGTCCAGGGCAGCGAAGTCAACATGGGGCCTCCATCCAGAAGTAATTCGGATCATCTATAATGCTACAGTCGAACCTGTCATCACGTACGCGGCCGGTGTATGGGCGCATGCTACAAATAAGATCTACATAAGGAAAATTCTGGACAGCGTGCAGAGGGGTTTTGCGCAGAAGATTATAAAGTCTTATAGGACGGTCTCCTTCAACGCGGCGCTGACCCTGGCCGGGATACTTCCTCTCGACCTCCGAGTGCAAGAGGCAGCCGCCATGTACGAGGTGAGGAGAGGGTCATCCCGGTTAGCGCCAGCAGACAGAGAGGTAGAAAGAGTGATCCAATTTGAGGATCTCCCGCACCCGGCCTTGGATATGGACTTGGAGTTCATTTGCATTAACAATCAGGACGATCTAGACCACCAGAACGTGCAGTCAGTAAGAATATTTACTGACGGGAGTAAAATTGATGGAATGGTGGGAGCCGCTCTATCCTTTTGGGATGAGACGGCAGAATACCGTTCCATCAAATTAAAACTTTCCGCATACTGCACGGTCTACCAAGCAGAACTCCTGGCCATATACAGGGCTGTGCGCGAGATTATCAAAAGCTCGAAAACGAGCTTTGGCATATATAGTGACTCACGTGCGGCGCTGCAATCAGTTACTAATCAGAGTACGACACATCCCCTGGCAGTTGACATTAGGAAACATCTGCGGTTGGCTTTGGAACAGAACAAAGTTGTTACTTTGTTCTGGATCAAAGCCCATGCGGAACTGCCAGGGAATGAACGAGCCGATCAACTCGCTAAAGAAGCCGCTATAAACATCAAGAGGAGACCGGACTACGACAAGTGCCCAAAATCTTACATAAAGCGAGCAATACGTGGCCGTTCTTTAGACACTTGGTCAGATAGGTATCTCACCGGTGAGACTGCGTCAACGACAAAGCTCTTCTTTCCTGACCCGGTAAAGTCCTACAAAATTATTAAAAAACTTAGACCAGCAGGCGTGCTCACGCAGCTTTTGACCGGGCATGGGGGATTCGCGCATTACCTGTACAGGTTCAAATGCAGAGACAGCCCATCTTGTCTCTGCGACCCAGATGTAGAGGAAACGGTGCAGCACATTATGACCGAGTGCCCAATTACTGCAACGCTTCGGTATGATGTTGAGCAAAGACTGGGAATTAAAATGGATATTAAAAGCATTAGTGAACACTTAACTGAAGAAACCGTGATAGAATACCTTGAGAAAATAGGCAAAATTGTAAATGATAGAAATAGCAACTGAAAAGGCAACTAAAATACAAAAATTGTAGTTTTTATATTATTAGTTGTACAACAAATGTAGAAAATAGTAAATGTAAAATAGGTAAGGTAAATAGTTAAGAAAAGTAGTAAGTAAATAAAAATATGTATAGAAATATGTGTTTTAGGAAATAAGCTCATGTAAAATACAAATAAATCTGTAAGGAAAAAGTAGAACGCATTATTATCAATGTAAGCAATTGCTCGCAAGAGCACAATGTAACTACTGATTGCAACAAAAAATGTAAATAAAATAAAAGTAAGTAATAGAATAAGCAGATCCAAAAGCTACAAAGCCCCTAAGTCTTAGCGTATATATGTATAAATTAAAAGCCAAAAATTTGAAAAACATAGCAATAACATA
>CALYBW010000231.1:0-45000 GCA_944452665.1 Stenoptilia bipunctidactyla | reverse complement strand
TAACCTAACCTAACCTAACCTAACCTAACCTAACCTAACCTAACCTAACCTAACCTAACCTAACCTAACCTAACCTAACCTAACCTAACCTAACCTAACCTAACCTAACCTAACCTAACCTAACCTAACCTAACCTAACCTAACCTAACCTAACCTAACCTAACCTAACCTAACCTAACCTAACCTAACCTAACCTAACCTAACCTAACCTAACCTAACCTAACCTAACCTAACCTAACCTAACCTAACCTAACCTAACCTAACCTAACCTAACCTAACCTAACCTAACCTAACCTAACCTAACCTAACCTAACCTAACCTAACCTAACCTAACCTAACCTAACCTAACCTAACCTAACCTAACCTAACCTAACCTAACCTAACCTAACCTAACCTAACCTAACCTAACCTAACCTAACCTAACCTAACCTAACCTAACCTAACCTAACCTAACCTAACCTAACCTAACCTAACCTAACCTAACCTAACCTAACCTAACCTAACCTAACCTAACCTAACCTAACCTAACCTAACCTAACCTAACCTAACCTAACCTAACCTAACCTAACCTAACCTAACCTAACCTAACCTAACCTAACCTAACCTAACCTAACCTAACCTAACCTAACCTAACCTAACCTAACCTAACCTAACCTAACCTAACCTAACCTAACCTAACCTAACCTAACCTAACCTAACCTAACCTAACCTAACCTAACCTAACCTAACCTAACCTAACCTAACCTAACCTAACCTAACCTAACCTAACCTAACCTAACCTAACCTAACCTAACCTAACCTAACCTAACCTAACCTAACCTAACCTAACCTAACCTAACCTAACCTAACCTAACCTAACCTAACCTAACCTAACCTAACCTAACCTAACCTAACCTAACCTAACCTAACCTAACCTAACCTAACCTAACCTAACCTAACCTAACCTAACCTAACCTAACCTAACCTAACCTAACCTAACCTAACCTAACCTAACCTAACCTAACCTAACCTAACCTAACCTAACCTAACCTAACCTAACCTAACCTAACCTAACCTAACCTAACCTAACCTAACCTAACCTAACCTAACCTAACCTAACCTAACCTAACCTAACCTAACCTAACCTAACCTAACCTAACCTAACCTAACCTAACCTAACCTAACCTAACCTAACCTAACCTAACCTAACCTAACCTAACCTAACCTAACCTAACCTAACCTAACCTAACCTAACCTAACCTAACCTAACCTAACCTAACCTAACCTAACCTAACCTAACCTAACCTAACCTAACCTAACCTAACCTAACCTAACCTAACCTAACCTAACCTAACCTAACCTAACCTAACCTAACCTAACCTAACCTAACCTAACCTAACCTAACCTAACCTAACCTAACCTAACCTAACCTAACCTAACCTAACCTAACCTAACCTAACCTAACCTAACCTAACCTAACCTAACCTAACCTAACCTAACCTAACCTAACCTAACCTAACCTAACCTAACCTAACCTAACCTAACCTAACCTAACCTAACCTAACCTAACCTAACCTAACCTAACCTAACCTAACCTAACCTAACCTAACCTAACCTAACCTAACCTAACCTAACCTAACCTAACCTAACCTAACCTAACCTAACCTAACCTAACCTAACCTAACCTAACCTAACCTAACCTAACCTAACCTAACCTAACCTAACCTAACCTAACCTAACCTAACCTAACCTAACCTAACCTAACCTAACCTAACCTAACCTAACCTAACCTAACCTAACCTAACCTAACCTAACCTAACCTAACCTAACCTAACCTAACCTAACCTAACCTAACCTAACCTAACCTAACCTAACCTAACCTAACCTAACCTAACCTAACCTAACCTAACCTAACCTAACCTAACCTAACCTAACCTAACCTAACCTAACCTAACCTAACCTAACCTAACCTAACCTAACCTAACCTAACCTAACCTAACCTAACCTAACCTAACCTAACCTAACCTAACCTAACCTAACCTAACCTAACCTAACCTAACCTAACCTAACCTAACCTAACCTAACCTAACCTAACCTAACCTAACCTAACCTAACCTAACCTAACCTAACCTAACCTAACCTAACCTAACCTAACCTAACCTAACCTAACCTAACCTAACCTAACCTAACCTAACCTAACCTAACCTAACCTAACCTAACCTAACCTAACCTAACCTAACCTAACCTAACCTAACCTAACCTAACCTAACCTAACCTAACCTAACCTAACCTAACCTAACCTAACCTAACCTAACCTAACCTAACCTAACCTAACCTAACCTAACCTAACCTAACCTAACCTAACCTAACCTAACCTAACCTAACCTAACCTAACCTAACCTAACCTAACCTAACCTAACCTAACCTAACCTAACCTAACCTAACCTAACCTAACCTAACCTAACCTAACCTAACCTAACCTAACCTAACCTAACCTAACCTAACCTAACCTAACCTAACCTAACCTAACCTAACCTAACCTAACCTAACCTAACCTAACCTAACCTAACCTAACCTAACCTAACCTAACCTAACCTAACCTAACCTAACCTAACCTAACCTAACCTAACCTAACCTAACCTAACCTAACCTAACCTAACCTAACCTAACCTAACCTAACCTAACCTAACCTAACCTAACCTAACCTAACCTAACCTAACCTAACCTAACCTAACCTAACCTAACCTAACCTAACCTAACCTAACCTAACCTAACCTAACCTAACCTAACCTAACCTAACCTAACCTAACCTAACCTAACCTAACCTAACCTAACCTAACCTAACCTAACCTAACCTAACCTAACCTAACCTAACCTAACCTAACCTAACCTAACCTAACCTAACCTAACCTAACCTAACCTAACCTAACCTAACCTAACCTAACCTAACCTAACCTAACCTAACCTAACCTAACCTAACCTAACCTAACCTAACCTAACCTAACCTAACCTAACCTAACCTAACCTAACCTAACCTAACCTAACCTAACCTAACCTAACCTAACCTAACCTAACCTAACCTAACCTAACCTAACCTAACCTAACCTAACCTAACCTAACCTAACCTAACCTAACCTAACCTAACCTAACCTAACCTAACCTAACCTAACCTAACCTAACCTAACCTAACCTAACCTAACCTAACCTAACCTAACCTAACCTAACCTAACCTAACCTAACCTAACCTAACCTAACCTAACCTAACCTAACCTAACCTAACCTAACCTAACCTAACCTAACCTAACCTAACCTAACCTAACCTAACCTAACCTAACCTAACCTAACCTAACCTAACCTAACCTAACCTAACCTAACCTAACCTAACCTAACCTAACCTAACCTAACCTAACCTAACCTAACCTAACCTAACCTAACCTAACCTAACCTAACCTAACCTAACCTAACCTAACCTAACCTAACCTAACCTAACCTAACCTAACCTAACCTAACCTAACCTAACCTAACCTAACCTAACCTAACCTAACCTAACCTAACCTAACCTAACCTAACCTAACCTAACCTAACCTAACCTAACCTAACCTAACCTAACCTAACCTAACCTAACCTAACCTAACCTAACCTAACCTAACCTAACCTAACCTAACCTAACCTAACCTAACCTAACCTAACCTAACCTAACCTAACCTAACCTAACCTAACCTAACCTAACCTAACCTAACCTAACCTAACCTAACCTAACCTAACCTAACCTAACCTAACCTAACCTAACCTAACCTAACCTAACCTAACCTAACCTAACCTAACCTAACCTAACCTAACCTAACCTAACCTAACCTAACCTAACCTAACCTAACCTAACCTAACCTAACCTAACCTAACCTAACCTAACCTAACCTAACCTAACCTAACCTAACCTAACCTAACCTAACCTAACCTAACCTAACCTAACCTAACCTAACCTAACCTAACCTAACCTAACCTAACCTAACCTAACCTAACCTAACCTAACCTAACCTAACCTAACCTAACCTAACCTAACCTAACCTAACCTAACCTAACCTAACCTAACCTAACCTAACCTAACCTAACCTAACCTAACCTAACCTAACCTAACCTAACCTAACCTAACCTAACCTAACCTAACCTAACCTAACCTAACCTAACCTAACCTAACCTAACCTAACCTAACCTAACCTAACCTAACCTAACCTAACCTAACCTAACCTAACCAACAACTTCACCGACAATATGGAGTAGGATGCTAGACATTGGAGCTGTCCATATTGATATCCAGCGGGTGAAAGTGGCAGATCAGTCGCCCCTGATGCAATGTTCAACATGCTTAGGATACGGACATGGTAGAAAGTTTTGCACTGAGAAAGTCACTAAGTGCAGCCACTGTGGAGGTTCTCACATGAAGAGCGAATGTGAGGACTGGTTGGCGGGTATACCACCCAGTTGTACAAATTGCACTCGAGCCAAAATGGCTAGCGCGGAGCATAATGCTTTTAGCGAAGAGTGCCCCATCCGGAGCAAGTGGGATGCCATAGCGAGAGCTAAAGTAGCTTATTGCTAAGGGCACCTCAGGCAATCACAGGGCAGACCAAACCACCAGAGGAATAGCAGTGGCCCAGATAAATCTACAGAGGAGTGAACTGGCAACTCTAGAGCTAATGCTCGAGGCCAGAGAGCGGAACATCGCCGTAGCACTGCTTCAAGAGCCGTATGTGGGGGCGGTAAGGAGGATGAAGAGTTATCGAGGTGCGAGAGTCTACCAGTGTGCGGATGATGGAAGTGGGACTGTGAAGGCGGCAATAGCTATCTTTGATAGAGACATTGACGTCATCCAGTACCCGAAACTCACTACTAACAACATTGTTGTGGTGGGGATCCGATCCAGCACCTGGGAAATCGCACTCGTGTCCTTCTACTTCGAGCCGGATCAGCCCATAGAGCCATACTTGGAGCAGTTGCGATGTATACACAAGGAATTGGGCCCAAGATTACTGCTGTTCGGAGGAGACTCCAACGCAAAGAGCACCTGGTGGGGCAGCAAAAAGGTCGACCTCAGGGGAGAAGAGATGTCCGGGACCCTGGAAGAGTTGGACCTTCAGGTACTCAATGTAGGAGACAAGCCCACCTTTGAGACGGTCAGGGGCAACAAAACGTACACCAGTTTTGTGGATGTAACAATGTGTTCTCTGGACATGCTCGACTTGGTAGCAGACTGGCGAGTGGAGCAAGGTACAATTTCATCGGACCATAACTGCATTTTCTTGAGTATAAAGCTGAAGCGTGAGAGGGGCCTGAGAGTGGAGAGGACCACGCGGCTTTATAACACGAAAAAGGCTAATTGGGATCAGTTTCATGCGAAACTGTCCCAATTAGTTCTTGTCGAAAACCTAGCCCCGGTCGAAGTTCACAAGATCGGCTCAGTTGCTGAGCTAGAAAATGCAGTTTTAGCATACACGAAAGCCCTCTCTGAAGCCTGCGAGCACAGCATTCCACACAAAAGCCAAAAGGAATTCCTTACCGTTCCGTGGTGGTCAGAGGAATTGGCAGAGCTAAAGAGGGAAGTCGCTACCAAGAGACGCCGTATCCGCTGTGCAGCACCGATACGTAGAGATCACGTTGTTACAGAGTACCTGAAAATTAAGGAAAAATATGAGAGTGCTGCCAAGAAAGCCCAGATTGCCTCCTGGAAGGACTTCTGCAACAAGCAAGACAATGAAGGAGTTTGGCAAGGTATATACCGGGTTATACGAGGAACAACTGCACGGACAGAGGACCTGCCACTCCTTCATGGTGGTGTACACCTAAACCCCAAAGAATCGGCGGCCTTACTAGCAGAGACCTTCTACCCTGAAGATAGAGAAGAGGGAGAAGGCGAATACCACCGAAAAATAAGGCAAACAGCCAACACGATTAATGCCGAAACCGAAAATGAACACCACGATCCGCCATTCACCCTCACAGAGTTGATGACCGCAGTTAGGGGCTTCAACCCGAAGAAGGCCCCTGGAGCGGACGGTTTCACGGCAGATATCTGCAGTCGAGCCATTAGCCAGGATCCAGAAATATTCCTTGCCCTGGCAAACAAGTGTCTTCAGTTGGGACACTTCCCGGACATCTGGAAGGAAGCCACAGTAGTGGCGCTGAGAAAACCGGGCAAGGACGACTACCATAATCCCAAGTCTTACAGACCGATTGGTCTATTACCGGTCCTTGGGAAGATCCTGGAGAAAATGACCGTAGGAAGACTGAAGCATCACCTGGTACCACGGTTAAGTACTCGCCAGTACGGCTTTATGCCCCAGAGGAGCACCGAAGACGCACTCTATAATCTAGTTGAACACGTACAGAGTAAGTTGCGGCTTAAAAAGCTAATTACGCTGGTGTCACTGGATATAGAGGGCGCCTTCGATAGCGCATGGTGGCCAGCAATCAGAGTCAGACTGGCTGAGGAAAAGTGCCCCGTGAATATCAGGAGATTGCTAGACAGTTATCTCGACTGCAGAAAAGTAAAGGTAAGGTACGCCGGGGAAGAGTGTACAAAAAGCACAAACAAAGGTTGCGTCCAGGGGTCCATCGGGGGACCTATACTCTGGAACGTCCTTCTAGACCCACTGCTGAAGAAGATGGGAGAAGATGGCATTTTTTGCCAAGCTTTTGCGGACGACGTGGTTATTGTGTTTGACGGTGACACTGGGTTGGAGGTCCAGCGACGGGCCAATGAGACCCTTGCCCGTGTTCGGGAGTGGGGGGTCAAAAATAAGCTTAGGTTCGCACCGCACAAAACATGTGCAATGGTGTTGACCAACAAGCTTAAATTTGACACCCCACTCTTGAGGATGGGAGGGATCGACATTGGCATGTCCAAAGATATCAAGATCCTCGGGCTCACCCTGGACAACAAACTGACCTTTAACACCCACGTTGTAAACGTAGTGCGTAAAGCCCTTAACGTTTATAAACAGTTGTCCAGGGCCGCTAAGTCCACATGGGGTCTCCACCCCGAGGTCATAAAGACCATTTATACCGCCACCGTCGAGCCAATAATCACTTATGCAGCGGGAGTATGGGCACCGGCTACGAAGAAGATTGGCGTACAGAAGATCCTCAACACTGTGCAACGAGGTTTCGCACAGAAGATCGCGAAGTCGTACCGAACGGTATCACTTCATGCGGCGCTGACACTGGCTGGGATACTGCCTCTAGACCTCCGTATACAGGAAGCAGCCGCTCTGTATGAAGCGAGGAGAGGGTCATCCCAGTTCGTGCCAGCTGATAGAGAGGCCGAGAGAGTCACCAGTTTTCGGGATCTTGCACATCCAGCCCTGGATATGGATATCAAGTTCACATGCCTAAACGATCAACAAGACCTTGATCGATATAACGTGCAGACGGTGCGAATATTCACCGACGGCAGCAAGATTGACGGGAAGGTTGGAGCTGCGCTATCTTTTTGGGATAATGCAGCTGAGACCCGATCCGTCAAAATCAAGCTGTCCGACTACTGCACGGTATACCAGGCCGAACTTGTTGCCATATACAGGGCGACGTGCGAGATTGTGAAAAGTCCTCAGTTGAGTTATGGGTTATACAGTGACTCGAGAGCCGCATTGGAGACGGTCACTAGTAATCAATCAACGCATTCCCTGGCAGTCAGTATTCGCAGCAACCTGCGTCGGGCTTTGGAACAGAGCAAAGATGTATCCTTGTTCTGGATCAAAGCCCATGCTGGTCTGCCAGGTAATGAAAGGGCAGATGAGCTCGCCAAAGAAGCCGCACATAACACCAGAAGAAAACCAGATTACGACAAATGCCCAATCTCATACGTGAAACGGCAAATACGTAGCAAATCAGTGCAACAATGGAGTGACAGGTACAGGAATGGAGAAACCGCGGCTATTACAAAATTATTTTTCCCTGACCCTATAAAATCTTTTAAATTAGTCAAGAAAATTAGGCCGGCAGGTATACTTACTCAGGTTTTAACTGGTCATGGCGGTTTTAGCCAGTACCTCCATAGATTTAAGCGAAAAAGTAGTCCTAATTGTATATGTGACCCGAATGTGGAAGAAACGGTTCCACATATACTAACTGAATGTCCTGTCACCGCCGCAGTTAGATTCGAAATAGAACAGAAACTAAATATAACGATAAATATGGAATCTTTGCGAGATAACATAGAAAATAAGGATATAATAGAATATGTCACTAAAATAGGGAAAAAGGTAGTAAATAGGAACGCAGATGTATAAATCAACTAAACTGTATAAAATAAGTTTATATTGTATTAGTTGTAACGTATATAGATAAATAGGAATAAGAAATTTAGTAGATATAAGTGCAAAATGTATAGGATAAGCAACATGTAAATAATTGTATTTAAATCGTTCGCAAAAGTGATCATCATAACATAAAAATTAAAACCCGTCAAAAACATAAATGTGTAAGTGTATTGATTAAAAATTGTGTAAAACTCGTTATAATAAATTAAGTGTAAAGTGAAATGTTCAGTTATACACAGTAAAGTGTACTTTAGTAAATAAAATTGTATATTTAGTGAGTAAAACATTGTAAGACAGACATAACATTTGTATAAAACATAGATAAAATTAAAAGGAAGTAAAAATATGTAATTAGATATAAAGCCCACAGTGGCGATTCTTAGAAAAGAACATTGCATAAAAAGAAAACTATGCCAAAAGAGCTCGATTAAAAAATGACCCTTTTACCTATCAGGGGACCAGTTTAAAAAAAAAAAAAAAAAAAAAAAAAAAAAAAAAAAAAAAAAAAAAAAAAAAAAAAAAAAAAACCTAACCTAACCTAACCTAACCTAACCTAACCTAACCTAACCTAACCTAACCTAACCTAACCTAACCTAACCTAACCTAACCTAACCTAACCTAACCTAACCTAACCTAACCTAACCTAACCTAACCTAACCTAACCTAACCTAACCTAACCTAACCTAACCTAACCTAACCTAACCTAACCTAACCTAACCTAACCTAACCTAACCTAACCTAACCTAACCTAACCTAACCTAACCTAACCTAACCTAACCTAACCTAACCTAACCTAACCTAACCTAACCTAACCTAACCTAACCTAACCTAACCTAACCTAACCTAACCTAACCTAACCTAACCTAACCTAACCTAACCTAACCTAACCTAACCTAACCTAACCTAACCTAACCTAACCTAACCTAACCTAACCTAACCTAACCTAACCTAACCTAACCTAACCTAACCTAACCTAACCTAACCTAACCTAACCTAACCTAACCTAACCTAACCTAACCTAACCTAACCTAACCTAACCTAACCTAACCTAACCTAACCTAACCTAACCTAACCTAACCTAACCTAACCTAACCTAACCTAACCTAACCTAACCTAACCTAACCTAACCTAACCTAACCTAACCTAACCTAACCTAACCTAACCTAACCTAACCTAACCTAACCTAACCTAACCTAACCTAACCTAACCTAACCTAACCTAACCTAACCTAACCTAACCTAACCTAACCTAACCTAACCTAACCTAACCTAACCTAACCTAACCTAACCTAACCTAACCTAACCTAACCTAACCTAACCTAACCTAACCTAACCTAACCTAACCTAACCTAACCTAACCTAACCTAACCTAACCTAACCTAACCTAACCTAACCTAACCTAACCTAACCTAACCTAACCTAACCTAACCTAACCTAACCTAACCTAACCTAACCTAACCTAACCTAACCTAACCTAACCTAACCTAACCTAACCTAACCTAACCTAACCTAACCTAACCTAACCTAACCTAACCTAACCTAACCTAACCTAACCTAACCTAACCACATTTAAAAAGTGAGTGCGAGGATTGGCAAGCAGGTATACCACCAAGCTGCGTAAACTGCTGCAGGGCCAAAATTGGAAACGCGGAACACAACGCATTCAGTGATGAATGTCCAGTCCGCAGTAAGTGGGATGCAATAGCGCGAGCGAAGATCGCGTATTGCTAAGGGCACCATGAGCAATAACAGGGTAGCAAACACCACCAGAGGGATAGCAGTGGCCCAGATCAACTTACAGAGGAGTGAACTGGCCACCCAAGAACTTATTCTTGAGGCTAGAGAGCGGAACATCGCCGTAGCACTGCTTCAGGAGCCATATGTGGGGGCGGTAAGGAGAATGAAGAATTATCGGGGTGCGAGAGTCTACCAGGGAGCGGACGATGGAAGTGGGACAATAAAGGCGGCAATAGCGGTATTTGATGCTGATATTGAAGTCTTTCAGTACCCGAAACTTACCACGAACAACATCGTCGTGGTAGGGATCCGATCCAGCACCTGGGAAATCGCCCTCGTATCTTTTTACTTCGAACCGGATCAGCCAATAGAGCCATATCTGGAGCAGTTGCGATGTATACACAGCGAGGTAGGCCCAAGATTACTGCTATTCGGAGGGGACTCCAACGCGAAGAGCACCTGGTGGGGCAGCAATAAGGTCGACCGCAGGGGAGAAGAGATGTCCGGGACCCTGGACGAGTTAGACCTTCAGGTACTCAACATAGGAGATACGCCCACTTTTGAAACCATAAGGGGCAACAAAACTTACAGCAGTTTTGTGGACGTGACGGCGTGCTCACCGGAAATGCTTGACCTAGTCGACGACTGGCGTGTGGAGCGAGGTCTTATTTCATCTGACCATAACTGCATTCTCTGGAAAATCAAGTTGCACAGAGAAAAAGGCATAAATGTTGCGAGGACGACCAGGATTTACAACACTAGGAAGGCTAATTGGGAACAATTTCATATGAAATTGGAACAATTAACACGTGACAAAAACCTAGCCCTGGCCGAAATCAATAGCATTAGAACGAAAGCCGATCTAGAGAGTGCAGTTACAGCATACACCGAAGCCCTTTCCGAAGCCTGCAGTCACAGCATCCCACCAAAAAAGCAAAAAGATCAGCTTACCGTACCGTGGTGGTCAGAGGAGCTGTCAGCGCTTAAGAAAGATGCCGCCACTAGGAAGCGTCGTATTCGCTGCGCCGCGCCAATACGAAGGGAGCATGTCGTTGCGGAGTACCTGGAAGCAAAAACGAAATATGAAAAAGCTGCGAAAAAAGCCCAAATTGCATCATGGAAAGAGTTCTGTGAAAAACAAGATAGGGAAGGAGTATGGCAAGGAATATACCGGGTAATGAAAAGAACAACTGCACGGACAGAGGACCTGCCACTCCTTCATGGTGGAGTACATCTAAACCCAAAAGAATCGGCTGCCTTACTAGCAGAGACCTTCTACCCTGAAGATAGAGAAGAGGGAGAAGGAGAATACCACCAGAAAATCAGAAAGCTAGCCAGAACAATAAACGCCGAAACCGAGAATGAATACCACGATCCGCCATTCACCCTCACGGAGTTAAAGACCGCAGTTAGGGGATTTAACCCGAAGAAGGCCCCAGGAGCGGACGGTTTCACGGCGGATATCTGCAGTCGAGCTATCAGCAAGGATCCAGAATTGTTCCTTGCCCTGGCAAACAAGTGTCTTCAGTTGGGACACTTCCCGGACATCTGGAAGGAGGCCACAGTAGTGGCACTCAGAAAACCGGGCAAGGACAACTATTTCGAACCCAAGTCTTACCGACCGATCGGTCTTTTACCGGTGCTTGGGAAGATCCTGGAGAAAATGACCGTTGGAAGGCTGAAGCATCATCTGGTGCCACGGATGAGTACTCGTCAGTATGGTTTTATGCCCCAGAGGAGCACCGAAGATGCACTCTATAATCTAGTAGAACACGTGAAAAGTAAGTTGCGGCTTAAAAAGCTAATTACTGTTGTGTCACTAGATATAGAGGGCGCCTTCGATAGCGCATGGTGGCCGGCAATTAAAGTTAGACTGGCTGAGGAAAAGTGTCCTGTGAACATCAGAAGATTGCTAGACAGCTATCTCGACTGCAGGAAAGTAAAAGTAAGGTATGCCGGGGAAGAATGTACAAAGAGTACCAACAAAGGTTGTGTACAAGGATCAATAGGAGGACCTATCTTGTGGAACATCTTGCTCGACCCACTTTTGAAGACGATGGAGGAAGACGGAGTTTTTTGTCAAGCCTTCGCAGATGACGTGGTGCTGGTATTCAGTGGTGACACAGGACTGGAGGTCCAGCGATGCGCCAATGAAACCCTTGCCCGTGTTCGGGAGTGGGGGGTCGAGAATAAGCTTAGGTTCGCACCGCACAAGACATGTGCAATGGTGATGACCAACAAGCTTGATTTCGACACCCCACTCCTGAGGATGGGGGGGGTTGACATTGGTATGTCAAAATCGATCAAGATACTCGGACTTACCCTGGACAGTAAAATGACCTATAAACAACACGTGGTTAATGTGGCACGAAAAGCTTTAGCCATCTACAAACAACTGTCCAGGGCCGCTAAGTCAACATGGGGCCTCCATCCAGAGGTGATCAGGATCATCTATTGTGCCACAGTGGAACCAGTCATCACCTACGCGGCTGGCGTATGGGCATCAGCAGTAAACAAAGTTTATATCAAGAAAATTTTGGATAGCGTTCAGCGGGGTTTTGTGTGAAGTCGTATAGGACGGTCTCCTTGCACGCGGCGCTGACTCTAGCCGGGATACTTCCTCTCAACCTCCGAGTACAGGAAGCAGCCGCCATGTACGAGGTGAGGAGAGGGTCATCCCGACTAGCGCCAGCAGGTAGGGAGATAGAGAGGGTAGTACAATTTGGGGATCTCCCGCACCCGGCCCTAGATATGGACTTGGATTTTACTCATGTAAATAACCAGGAGGAGTTGGACCTACAGAACGTGCAGACGGTAAGAATATTTACCGACGGGAGCAAGATTGATGGAAAGGTCGGGGCCGCCCTATCTTTTTGGGATGGGGCGTCTGAGTACCGGACCATCAAACTTAAGCTCTCCGCGTACTGCACGGTCTATCAGGCCGAACTCTTGGCCATACACGGGGCGATGCGAGAGATCCTCAAATGCTCGGGAACGAGCTTCGGGGTGTACAGCGACTCACGGGCGGCGTTGGAGTCGATCACCAGCTGGAGCACGACTCATCCCCTGGCAGTGGATATCAGGAACTATCTGCGCGGGGCTTTGGAACAGGGCAAAGTTGTTACTTTGCACTGGGTCAAAGCCCACGCGGGACTGCCGGGGAATGAGAGGGCAGACATACTTGCAAAGGAGGCCGCACTAAACATCAAGAGGAGACCGGACTACGACTTGTGTCCCAAATCTTATATAAAGTGTGAAATTCGTGGGCACTCTCTTAACATATGGTCAGATAGGTATCGCAAAGGCGAAACAGCGTCAATTACAAAGCTGTTCTTCCCGGACCCGGTTCAGTCCTTTAAGATTATTAAAAAGCTAAAACCATCTGGCGTACTTACGCAAATTTTAACCGGGCACGGTGGTTTTGCGCAATACTTACATAGATTCAAGTGCAGAGACAGCCCATCTTGTCTCTGCGACCCTGATGTAGAGGAGTCGGTTCCACATATTCTAACAGAATGCCCCGCTACCGAAACGCTGAAATATAATCTTGAGCAGGAAATTGGCATAAAAGTAAACATTGAAAGCCTAAGGGAAAACCTAACTAAGGAAGCTGTAATAAATTACCTAGAAAAAATTGGAAAAATTGTAGCAAATAGACATAAAGATACAGAAAATAACTAAAATATAAAAAATAAAGTTTTTACATTATTAGTTATGATAATAAGATGTAAAATGTAAATATAGTAAATAGGAGTATAGCTTTCATAGCTTAAATGTATGTTAGAAATAAGTAAATATGTTAGAAAATAAGCTCTGTAGTAAATAAGAACCTAAAATATATGTAAATAGAAGTCATGCAAATAGTAAGTGTAATCCTGAAGCCATGCGCTCGCAACAATAAATGTAAAATATCATCGCACTATAAACCATAGAATTATACCATTATTGTAAACTTAAAATGATAACAACATGTAGTAAAATTAAAAGTAGAGCAGAAAAAATTAAATTGTAAACACAGTAAAACAGTAATTTAAAATTGAATGTTATTTGAATAGTAAACATACAAATGTCAAAACATTTTGAAACAGCAAAAATTGTAAAATATAAGTAATAAGAATTATAAACTATTAATATTATAAAGTAATAAGAATATTGGAAACAAACTGTAATAGATATAAATTAAAATTGTATGCCACACAGTGGTCCTTTGAAAAGAAATGGTGCGTAAAAAGAAAGATATGCCAAAACATAATAAAAGAAAGAAAGAAAAGTCCCTGATTTTGTTAGGGGACAAGAAAAAAAAAAAAAAAAAAAAAAAAAAAAAACCTAACCTAACCTAACCTAACCTAACCTAACCTAACCTAACCTAACCTTTTTTTTTTTTTTTTTTGAATTGGGGAAATCCTCCATGGATACGATGACGCTCGGGGGAGCGTCAAAGTTATGCCTGGACTTTAACCGGCTAAAACCCCAATGTGTTCCTCCTCCGCGCCTAGTGGCGGGATCACGGGCAAGCCGAAGCATTCAACCGCGAAACCGCCGGCGCCATCCGCTTGCGCGGAACCCTCAACATGCAGCGTGCCGAGAACACCAGGCACGCCGCACCTCAGCGAACTCCCTTGAGCAGGGCGGCAGATACCCCCGTATCCACCGCCCAGGGACTTCACTATGGCCGGAAAGGGTTAGGGACCGGGGAAATCGCGTCGCGTTAGATCACCAGAATCTAACCCCCCCCAGCCGCGCCTCAATCTGGTGGAATCGCGTCGCGTTAGACCACCAGCATCCGGCTATCTGGCCTGCCATCATCCGGGAAAATCGCTCACGCGTTAGATCCCCGAAATCCGGATGTCCGCAAAGGGGATTCAAAAAGGTGGACGGCCCTTTCGCTTCCCCTCGGCAGACGGACTGACCCCCACAGCCATCCATCCCACGGATGAGGCACCTCGGGCACCCGGGGATTGGGGTAATTTTTTACAGAGGTTGTCTTCCTCGAAGCCGTTAAGCCCCCGGTCCTGTTTCTGCCCAGGATTACGGGTTGGCCGACAGCTCGGACGCCGAAGCAATCCAAGCCTGCCGTCCCTCCGAGCAGCTGGTGGCTCAAACCAGCGCTCCCCTCCTCATGCCCTCATCGATTCCCCAAAGTGAGCTGCTGATACTCCTTTGGGGAACCGACAAGGGCCCCGCAGCTGGTTTTGGTCCGCGCCGTCGAAACGGTACCCCCCATTTCTGGGGGGTATTCCCCTATCCGCCACCTGGGGACGCGCCCGATGGAAGACCAGCAACTCCACACGGGAACCTAACCTAACCTAACCTAACCTTTTTTTTTTTTTTTTTTTTTTTTTTTTTTACTTGAGGAAAACGTGCTATCACGTCCCCGACCGCCCAAGGGGGAGCGACGGGGTATGTGGGGATGATCCGGCAGAAGGCCAGACCTACCCACTAAAAACCTCAAGGTGTACCTCATCTGCCATAGATGGAGCCCACGGTACCGCCATTGGCATTACCCGCGAGCCCCGGCAGATTGCGCTCAGCCTTAGCCGAGCGCCCCTCACGTGGGAAATGGTCCAGCACACGAGACCATTTCCCCACACATAGCCCTAATAGCCGCAACAGGTCCCCTCACCCGCTACGGCTGGCTATCGGGAGGGAGAAGGTGAGCGTATCTCCTTCTCCGTCCACCCCTCCGCCTACGGCGGATCGGTGCCGAAGAGGCGTCATCCTCCCGGCACCGCTCCGCCGCCTCCTTCTGCGACATTACGTCCTCGCAGAAGGAGGTCATGGCCGCCCAAGCCTCTCGACTCCCTAACATGGCTTTAACCACGCTAGGGAGCGAGAGGTCCTCTCCAACGACAGACGTCAACTCGTGCCGCAGCCGACCCCACGCCGGACACACCACTAAGGTGTGCTCCGCCGTGTCGTCGGCCGCTCCACAATGGTGACACTCTGTCGTCACCTCCCTCTGGGCGACCCTGTGCAGGTAGTGACCGAAACAACCATGTCCGGTCAATACCTGCACAAGGCGGAAGGTCAGAGTCCCCCACCTTCGCTGCACCCACTCAACGAGGACCGGGCGAATCGCATCGATCGTCCAGGCCCCGTAAGCGGGCAGGACGAGGGACTCTTTCCACCCCCTAAGGAGTGCCCTCCTGGCACTTCTACGGACGCGCGCCACCTCCTCGGGACAGGGGCGCTCGCCCGCATCCCTCCTCCCGGCTCGGTACCGGTAAACGGCACCGAGCACTACCGCTTCGAGTTCCCACGGGGGGGCGCTTGCCAAGACGCAGGCAGCCCCATGGGAAATCGAGCGGTACCCTCGCGATGCCCTCACCGCCATGGCCCTCTGCGGCTTCCGCAGCAGGGCCCTATTTTGGCGGTTGAGGGCATCCTCCCAGATGGGCGCTCCGTAGAGGGCCATGCTTCCCACAATGCCGAGGTAGAGCCTACGGCATGGGGAACCGGGCCCCCCCACGTTCGGCAGCAGCCGCCCCAGTGCAGCCACCGCTTTGATGAGCCGTTCGGCCAGCACCTTAAAATGCTGACCGAAGGCCCAGCGCCCATCAAGGATGAGGCCCAGATACCGCATTCCCCTCTTCAGGGGTATCCGGGTCCCATCCACCATCAGCGTCGCACCTGGAGGGGGACCTTGCCGAGGCCCGTGAAACAAAAGGGCCTCGGTCTTCTCCAGCGCGACCCTGAGGCCCAAACTCCTTATGCGGCCCACCACTAGGGCCGCACCCTCCTCCATCCGAGTCACTGACTCGGCGAACGTCCTCCCCTGGGCCACTATAAGGGTATCATCAGCGTAACAGAATACGCTGACGTGGGGCGGCAGAACGCCCCTCAACACCCCGTCGTAGCCCAAGTTCCACAAGAGCGGACCGAGCACCGACCCTTGCGGAACCCCACACCTCATGGTTCGCCATGTCAGTGACCCCCTCCCGTCGACGTAGATGACGTCCCTGTCCCGGAGGTAGTCCTCCAACAGCCGCCGCAGGTACAGAGGCACCCCGTGAAATCGGAGAGCCTCGAGAATTGCACCAAACGGCAGGCTGTTGAAGGCGTTGGCAATGTCCAAAGACACCGCCAACGACCTCTCCCCCCTCGCGGCACCTTCCGCGGTGAGGGCCTTCAGGGCAGAGACGGCGTCCAACGTCGACCGCCCCCGTCGGAAACCGAACTGCGCCTCGGACAGGTCAGGCCCCACCCCCTCGAGGTGCTGGACAAGCCGGGATGCCAGAATAAATTCCAGCATCTTGGCCGTCTCATCCAGCAGGACCAAAGGCCGGAACGCCGACGGACTGTCAGGCGACCGGCCCTCTTTCCCGAGGAGGCAGAGCCTCCCGTCCTTCCAGAGCTTCGGAAACCGTCCGGTTCTCAGAGAGAGGTCGAACACTTCCCGAAGCCCGGACCCTAGAGTTTCCACCGCTATCTCCAGGATCCGTCCGGGAACTCCATCCGGTCCGGGGGCCGTCCTCTTCCTCCCCAAGCGGGAGATGGCATTCTCCATCTCGGCGTCCGAGATGGGGGGAACCTCAATCTCCCATGCCACTCCCGCTGGGGGAGGCAAGGAGTGGTCGGGGCTGTTTGGAAACAGCTCTCCCACGACCACCCGCAGGAACTCAGGCTGGAGAGTCTCAGTGAGGGGCCGTCCCATGGCCCGGAGTTTGTTCCGAGCCATCTTATAGGGACGCCCCCACGGGTCCCTGTTGAGATCCTCCAGGAGTTCCTCCCTGGCCCGCTCCTTAGCGGCGCAGATCGCCGCTTGCAATGCCTTCTTGGTGGCCTTGCAAGCGGCCACCCGTTGCGCCTCCTCCGCTTCGTCGCGGTGGCGCCGCCGGCGGTAGTGCGAACACTCCCGCCAAGCCCGACCGTGGGCGTCCCGGAGCTCAGCAATCTCCGGAGACCACCAGTACACCGCCTTGCGGCCGCAGTGGACCCTCGCCCTGGGCATTGCCGCATCACACACCGCAGTCAGAGCGGCGCGGAAGCGACCGGCACCCTCGTCCACCGAGGCCGGGGCAGTGCGCGGCGCACACCACGCCTGGACGACGGCCGCCTCAGCCGCTTTTTCACGGTCAAGACGGGCGATCGCCCAGCGCGGGAAGGCAGAGGGATGCCGTGAAGGCTCAGCTTGACGCCCGTGGATGGCGACCTCGAACCGGATATATCGGTGGTCCGAAAGTGTCACCGGGTCCACAAGGACTCGCCAATTGCACATCCTGTGTGCGATCGCAGGGGAGCAGAACGTTACGTCCACTCTGGACGATCCCTGCGGTCGCACACAGGTCGGCACTGTCCCTGTATTTAAGAGAGACAGTCCAGCCTCCACAGCCCATTCCCCTAGGGCCACGCCGAAGCAGTTGGTGATGGTGTCACCCCACTGGGGCGACCTCGAATTAAGGTCGCCCATCAGAAGCAGGTGGTCGGGTCTGATGCGCCCGACCACTGCATGGAGGGAGTCCAAGTACTCCTCGTACTCACGTAGCGGCCTATTAGGGGAGAAATAGACACCAATAATGGTGTACTCCCCCCATCTGGCCGCCACGTACCCTGGACCCCTCTCCCTGACAATTAGTGGGCAACACCCCCCCAACCGCACGACGATGGCCACCGTACCGTCTGAGGAGCAGACCCAATGCGGTCGTGGAACCACAAAGTAAGGCTCTGCCACGACCGCAACTTCAATTTCCCACTGCGCCATTGCCTGCAGGAATAGGTCCTGAGCAGCGGCGCAGTGGTTTAGGTTCCCCTGGAGGAAATTAAAGGGCCTATTCATTGCTCGGCCATCTCAATTTCCTCAGCCACCTGCTGGGGCTCCACCACATGACGAACCACGGCCCCGCGGAACCCTCTCCTTTTGACGGGGGGAGGGTTGCAACTCCTCCTCCCCATCACGTGCGCTGACGGGCACCCCGCGTCAGAACCTAACCTAACCTAACCTAACCTAACCTAACCTAACCTAACCTAACCTAAACTAACCTAACCTAACCTAACCTAACCTAACCTAACCTAACCTAACCTAACCTAACCTAACCTAACCTAACCTAACCTAAAAAAAAAAATTTTTTACTTGGGGAAATCCTCATGGATACCTGTCGCCCGGGGGAGCGGCCAGGTTATGTCGGACTCTTACCGACTAAAACCCCAAGGTGTAACGTCACGCACCTGTTGGCGGGAGCACGGGGACGCTTACGCATTCTTCCGCGAACCCGCCGGTGCCTTCCGCAGCGCGGAACCTCCCTCGCTCAGCGGCATGCTCGTTACACGTAGCACGCCGCTGCCAGCGAAGACCTTTGGAAGCGAGCGGCAAATACCCCCGTATCCACCGCCCAAGGCCTTCACTCGACCGGGTCAGGTCAGGTTGGCGTACGCCCTACTTCTCCGACCGGTCCTCCTCCGGCGGATCGGAGCCGAGAGTGGGTCGTCCTCTCGAGTCCTCTCCGCGGCCTCTTTCTGCGACATCACGACCTCGCAAAAAGAGGCTACCGCCTCCCACGACCTCTTGTCACCGACCATGGCTCTTACCACGGCCGGCAAGGAGAGGTCATGTCCCACCACTGCTGCGAGGGCCGCGCGTTCGCGGGTCCACGCCTGACACTCCTCCAGCGTGTGCTGCGCTGTGTCTTCGCCGCCACTGCTGCAGTGAAGACACACCGCCGACGGCTCCCTTCGGGCTATGTGGCACAGGTATCTGCCGAAGCTTCCATGCCCGGACAGCACCTGGACCAGCCGGAAGGTGAGCGACCCGTGACGCCTGTTCACCCACTCCTTCAGGACTGGGCGAACGGCCTCCACAGTGCGCTGACCCGCGCTAGGCGCCTCGAGCCGCCTCCTCCACCTCCGCAGCAAGGTACGTTGGGCGACCTTCCTCCACCTCTTCCACCTGCCGTCGAGCAGAAGTCCCAGGTACTTCATCTGGGGTTTCAGCTCGATCCGAAGTCCGTTGATCTCGATGTTGGCACCTTCAGGAGGCCCTCGCCGCGGTCCATGAAAACAAAGAACCTCGGTTTTATCGAGGGCAACCTTTAGGCCCAACGTCTCGATCCGCCCAACCACTCGCCGCACCCCCGCCTCGGCGCGCGACGCCGCCTGCACCAAATCCCTCCCTCGAGCTGTGACCAGAGTGTCGTCAGCATAGCAGACGACACTAAGGCCAGAGCGAAGAGCACCCCGTAGCACCCAGTCGTACCCGATGTTCCACAGGAGTGGTCCTAAGACAGACCCCTGAGGAACACCGCAACGAATCTCCCTCCTATGGGTGCTACCGTCCCGTCCCACGTAGAGAACCCGTCTGTCGCGCAGATAGTTCGCGATGGTCCTGCGCAAGTAAAGAGGCACGCGGTGATACCGCAGTGCCTCTTCAATGCAGGCAAAGGGCAGCGTATTGAAGGCATTGGCGATGTCCAATGAGACCGCCAGCATCACGCCACCCGACGCCACCGACTCGTCCGAGAGGCCTTTGACGCGAGTGATCGCGTCGATGGTCGACCGGCCTTCTCGGAACCCGAACTGACTGTCCGACAGATCAGGACCTACATTGCGTAAGTGCTGCACGATGCGGGAAGCCACGATGTGCTCGTAGAATTTTCCCGCATCGTCCAGCAGTACAACAGGACGGAAAGCAGAGGCAGAATCTGCTGGGCGCCCTTCCTTCCTGAGGAGAACGAGTTTTCCCTCCTTCCAACAGGTCGGAAATCGGCCCGACGCTAGACATTTGTCGAGAAGCCCGGCAAAGTGGGCTCCCAACTCATCAAGCGCCAACGCCAAGACTCGACCCGGAACGCCATCTGGCCCCGGCGCGGTGTTTTTAGCCTGCAGCTTGAGCAGGGCCGAGTGAAATTCGGCCGGCTCCAAGGGCGGGATGACCTCGATTTCCTCCGATGCAGCCTCATCCTCCTCCACCATGGTCGGGGGCAAGCGTTTGGGCGCGTCCGGAAACAACGCCGTCACTACATCCTCCAACAGTTGAGGCTGCATGGTCTCCGTTATCGGGGGCGCCTGCGGACGAATCTTACTTCGAGCCGCTCGATAAGGACGCCCCCATGGATCCCGGTTGAGGTCCTCCAGCATCTCCTCCCTAGCGCTGGCCTTCGCCCTTGCGATGGCTTGCTGCAACCTCTTTTTGGCCTCCGTGTACAGGGCGCTCAGAAAGGCCCCCATCTCCTCGTCCTGGAACCGCCGCCTCCGGTACCTGGTGGCGCGTCGGCGTGCAATAGCACATTCGTCGCGCAGGTCACTGATGTTCTGTGACCACCAGTATACTGCCCGCCGTGGAGGATGGCGCCGAGCCCGGGGCATGGCCACGTCGCAGATTTGCGTCATGGCTTCCCGGAGTCGAAGCGCCTCCGCGTCGACCTCCGTTGGCTCCGCTAGTGGATGGTTCCAGGCCCAGACGATGGAAGCCTCCTTCAGCGCGTCCTTGTTGAGGCGCGCCAGGGCCCATCGCGGGAAAACTCGTTCTTCTCCCCTTTGGTGAGACGGCGTCATACTTGTGGGCGAGGCGGAGACTTCGAATCGGATGTAACGATGATTCGACAAATTCTCCGCCCCGTCCAGAACCCGCCACCCTCGCGTCCGCAGAGCCATTGCGGGGCTAGCAAACGACAGGTCCACTATGGAACCGCCCCGCTGTGTCTCGAACGTGTTGGTGCTGCCCCGGTTCAACAGCCTAAGGCCACACATTGCCGCCCAGTCTTCCACGGCCGTGCCCTTGGCATCGGTCGCTGGGGACCCCCACGCCACGCTATGGGCATTGAAGTCCCCAAGCACCAAAACATGCCCGGGAGCCGAACGCCGCACAGCCGCACCAACACTGTCGAGAAATGCCTCGAACTCTGCGAGAGACCTGTTTGGCGAGAAATAAATCCCCACCAAGGTCAGGTCTCCCCAGGACGCCACGATAAGACCCTGCTCCCTCACCTGTACACAGAGAGATGGGGAAGCAGGACCCGCCGCCACGACGATCGCCACGGTGCCCCCAGTATCCCCTGCCCATTGGGGCGATGTAGGGATGAAATAGGGCTCCGCGATGATCGCCGCATCTATGGACCACTGCAGCATGGATTGCACGAATAAATCTTGCGCACCGCTGCAGTGGTTCAGATTCCCTTGCAGGAAGCGAAGTGAGCGATCCATTACTGATCGGTCACCATCGCCTCCTGTGGCGGCCTCGAGGGAACGGAGGGGGCAAGAGCTCTGCCGGGCGTTCCTTTTCCCTTCTTAGGTCGAGTGCAATTACGGCCCCCGGCGCTATGATTGGCCGGTCTTCCCGCTTCTTTGCAAATTGGGCACGACGCATCGCTGATACAAACAGCTGCCTTGTGCCCCGGTTCCCCACACCTGAAACACAGGCCACTTCGGTCGACCGGCGACTTGCAGAGGGCCGAAGTGTGTCCGATCTCCAAGCACCGGAAGCATTTCATGGGCCGAGGCTCCAACGAACTCACCCGGGCAGAGCTCCATCCGACGAGGACCCTTCCTACATCAATGAGGGTCTTTGCAGCGGCCACTGGACAATGCACCAACACGCTGTTACAACCGAAAAGGCCCGGGCGGATTTCTCCCACCTTCACCTGTTCCTCGAGACATTTACCCGTCTTGGCGACCGCCACCACGACGTCCGTCTTCGTCACCGAGTCGTCTAAGTCCATCAATCGGATTTCAACCCGCTTGATGGGCCGACTTACTCTAACGGAGTCAGGCAAAACCCTCTGTAGTTCACGGGCTAAGAGGTCAGCTTTTTCCCCGGTCTCCGCTCCTGGGATTTCGAGCATCCGTGCTCCTGTTACAGAGTGTCGGAAATTAATCCCACCGATGCCAAGTTCGCCAAGATTTATCGACCTCTTGGCCTCGGTGAGGACACTCTCGTACGTCCAACCCTGCTGTACCGCCTCAGGCAGCAGTGTCAACACCAGAGCTGCGGACCTGGGCGACTGCAACTTTGCACGACCCGTTTTTACTTGCGCCTTAGCTGCACCTGGCTTTGGAGTTTGGGCCGCAGCCGCAACCGCGGCAGCTGCCTTTTTGGCCTTCTTTTTCTGGTTTTTGCTAACCACTGTTGCCCATGAAGCAGTCGATGGACCCGGCTCTTGGTCTGGGACTTGCACTGGGGCTGTGGTTAGCTCTTCAGAATTTGGCTGTTTAGCCGTAGCCTTCTTCTTAGCCGTCTTCTTCTCCTTTGAAGGCGGAGCTTCCTCAATATGCCTTCGAGCGTCTGCCCTTAGTAGCGGACGCGACCTTTCTATGTCTCGGCCGGCCAGTTTGGCGTCCATCATGAACCCGAGATCCCGCAAAAGTTCCGCCTTAAACTCCTCTCTCGACATTTCCTTCGTTACTGGCTCTGCCGGCGGCGGCTCTGCCGGCACCAACGGCACAGTAGGAGCGGTTTCACGGGCCTTCCCAAGTTCTACCCGCAAAGCCTCAACCTCAGCGCGAAGCCCTTCAATGCTCGAGCTAAGCTGCGCATTCTCGGCGCGAAGTGCTGCAACCTCCTCAGTGTTGGTCCTGTCGTACAGGGAAACCATAGACGTCTCGATTTGCGCGGCCGACTTTTTAAGGCCCGCAACGAAAGTGCCCTTGAGTTTCCCCGATTTGGCCGCAATCTCCCTTATGAGAGCCACACTCATGAGCACCGATTCTTTTATGGCATCGGCAGGAACAGTGTTCATCTCCTTTAATGCCTTCGCCACTTCCTCTTCGGCTAAAAGCTCAACCTCTGCCCTTTTAGTCTTGAGGTACGACTCTTTGGCTTTCGCCAAACCCACATACTGCCCAGTAGTAGGCGGCCTCCCTCTACCTCGTTTTGCAGTCTGCCCTTTTTTGGGCTTTTCTGCCTCTCCGTCACTATCGCTGCTGCTGCTAGAGCAGTTCCGCTTTACGCAGACATTACCTGTTAGGCTGGTGCCGTCCGAGAAAGATCGGTCAGACTCCGACTCCCCCACCGACATCACCTCCACCGAAGATGTTCCCCCCTGCTTTGCCGTGAAGCGGCACGGGTGCTTACGCCCCCGAAGTGATTTTTGCCCCCCCCAGAATACGTGGGGCAGAGTGCCTCAGCCGAAGCCTTAGCACTGAGGGATTCTCCCGCATTTCTGCGGGTACCCTCCTGGGGTAATTTCTTTTTAAAATCACTCATCATATTATAGGTTCCTTTACAGCGCAGGGCGCTGCGGGTGTGAAACCAACCCAAACCCCCCCCCAAACTCTAGGGACTGGGCTCCCCCCAGCCATTCATCCCATCGCCGAGTTGCAAACTTGGGATTAGGGTAATTTTTATTGAGGTTTTCTTCCTCGCAGCCCGAAAGACCCCGGTCCTGTCAATTCAGGATAACGGGTTGGCCGACAGCTCAGAAGTTGTACGAAACAGCATTCCAAGACTATCGCCCCACAAAGGTCTGGCACAGAGTGCCACCGCCAAAATAGCCACTGCCGCCCAATGTGGGACAGACGCAGGGCAAAGACGACCCACTGCCGCCCGATACGGGACAGACGCAGCGAGCCAACTCCCACCCCGGATGCCACAGGGCATCGACGACCCACTGCCGCCCGATACGGGACAGACGCAGCGAGCCAACTCCCACCCCGGGTGCCACAGGGCACCGACGACTCAACTCTTGGAGCAAGCCAACCCCCACCTTGTCGCTCTTAAATCTTCCTCTGCTAACCAGAGGAGTACAAAAAGCGACACCAACGTAGGAGTGATTTGGCTTCACCCGGTCGCTGGATTGCGACGGGCTACTGAGCCCCCCCGCCACGACAAGGCACACTCCACTTTTTTTTTTTTTTTTTTTTTTTTTTTTTTTTACGTGGAGAAATCCTGCATTGGATACCCGAAGTGGCGGGGGCCAGACTTCGGGTTATGCCGGACTCTTACCGGCTAAAACTCCACGACGTTCCTCTGGACGCTTCTTGCCGGGGCACGAGTACGCCGAAGCATTACTTTCGCGGCCCGGCAGCGTTTGCCGGCTTGGTGATGCCGGCATCGTCCCGGGGGGGGAGAGGATCCCCCCTCAATGTCCCTCGTGAGAGTGGCGCGCAGAACGTGCACACACCACCTCGAGCCCCCTTTTTGATCGGGTTCAGACGCCCCCGCGTCTGACCCAAGGGCTCATGGGACTTGGAGAAGGCGGCCTCTCGAAAAGGCCGCCCTGCGGCGTCCCAAGCGTCTGCGGCGAAGCGGCTGGGCTGAAGAGTCATCTTCCCGAACACGCTCCGCCGCCTCCTTCGCGAGCATGACTGCTTCGCAGAAGGAGAGGACCGCCTGCCACGACCCCTCGCTCCCTACCATAGCACTTACTACGGCTTGAAGAGAGAGGTCGGCTCCCACCACTGAGCTGAGCGCGTTGCGCTCCGCATTCCACGCAGGGCATACCTCCAGCGTATGCTGGGCGTCGTCGTCGGGGCAACCGTCGCAGTGATGACACCTGGCATTCGGCTCCCTGCCGGCTATGCGACACAGGTAGTCCCCGAAACAACCGTGTCCGGTGAGTACCTGGGTCAGCCGGTAGCTCAGGGAGCCAAATTGCCTGTGCATCCATTGCCTCAGAACTGGACGGATTGCCTCGACGGTCCGATGGCCGGCGCTAGGTTGCGCCAGCCGGGACTCCCACGCAAAGGTAGCCCGTAAACGCAGCTCAGCCCTTTTCCTCTCCACTTCCTGCCCCGCAGGCGGGCAGCCTAGCGTTTGGTGCGCCCCCTCACGCCATTGATGCAGTGACGCAAGGGCCTTTGCCTCCAAATCCCAGGGCAATGATCCCGCCAGCAGGCAGGCCGCCTCTCGGGAGATCGTGCGATACCCCCGAATCACCCTGATCGCCATCGCTCGCTGCACACGGCCAAGCAGAGCGATGTTGTGGCGATCGAGGGCCTCGGCCCACACCGGCGCCCCATACAGGGCCATGCTCCGCACAACCCCTTCATACAGACGCCGGCAAGACTTCTCTGGTCCTCCGAGGTTTGGGAGGAGCCCGCACAAGGCAGATGCCGCCCCCATTAGCCGGGGCACCAAGCATTTAAAGTGTGCCCCAAAGCTCCATCTTCCATCCAGGACAAGGCCCAGATATCGCATTGACGGCCTTACATCGATGCGCACCCCAGAGACGATGATGTGAGCGTCATGGGGTGGTGACTGCCGGGGTCCGTGAAACAATACGGCCTCGGACTTTTCAAGCGCCACCTTTAGCCCCAGTCGCCGGATGCGCCCCACTATGAAAGCTACACCGGCAGTGGCGCGCACGGAGGCCTCCCGGTGGCTCTAACCCCTAGCCGTTACCAGGGTGTCGTCCGCGTAGCAGGTCACTTCGATACCCGTTAGTGAGGCTCCCCGCAACACCCAGTCGTAACCGACGTTCCACAGGAGCGGTCCGAGGACCGAGCCCTGTGGGACGCCGCACGACATTTCCCGTCTATACCACTGGTCCTGGCCAGGGTACTCAACTGCACGCCCAGACAGGTAGTTCCCGATTACGCGGCGCAGGTACTGGGGCACACCGTGATATCGGAGGCCCTCCATAATGCAGCTCCCGGGAATGGTGTTGAACGCGTTGGCGATGTCAAGAGACACCGCCAGCACCACCTCGCCCCGAGAGACTGCGTCCTGTGCATGGGACTTCACCCGCTGCACCGCGTCTACGGTGGACCTACCCCTACGGAAGCCAAACTGGTTCTCTGCCAGATTCGGCCCAACCCCTTCTAGGTGCCCAACGATTCTGGTCGCCAAAACTCTTTCAAACAGTTTGGCGTCCTCGTCGAGCATCACGATGGGGCGGAACGCGGAGGGAGATTCCGCCGGACGCCCCTCTTTCCGCAGGAGAACAAGGCGACCGGTCTTCCACCGCCGTGGTACCTTTGCTTGAGCTATGCATGCGTCAAACAACCTTCTTAGGCGTGACTCCAAGGCATCCATCGCCAGGGCCACTACCCGACCGGGAATGCCGTCAGGACCAGGGGCGGTGTTTTTGGCTCTCAGCCGCAGCACCGCCGCACCAACCTCCCCAGATGTCACCGGCGGCACAGCTTCCGGACCAGATGGTTCATTAGCTGCAGGCATCATGGGGGGACAGAGATGTTCTCCCCTCTGTGGAAACAGAGCCTCAACGACCTCACTCAAAAATTGTGGTCGGAGGCTGCACGTCACTGGGGGCGCCCAGGGGCGAAGCTTTCGCATTGCCAGCCTGTATGGCCTGCCCCACGGGTCGAGGCTAAGGCTCCCCAGCAGCTCTTCCCTCGCTGCAGTTTTGGCCCTGCAGATTGCTGACTTCAGCTGCTGCCTCGCTTCCTTGAAGGTAGCCTGCAGGAGCGCAATTTCTCTCTCCTCACGGTTCCGTCGACGCACGTAGTTGGTGTATCGGCGGCGCGCTCGCACACAAGCCTGTCGCAAGTCCGTCAGCTCTGCGGACCACCAATACACCTGGCGCTTCGGAGGTCGGTGCCTGGATCTGGGCATTGATGCGTCGCACATTTGCGTGAACGCGTCCCGGAACCATTCGGCCTCTTCATCTACCGCTACAATGCTTGGTGCCGCCACCCACGATTGCACAATTGCAGCCTCCCTCGCAAGGTCACTGTCAAGGTGCCTCAACTGCCACCTTGGGCCATCGTCAACCAGGGGCCGGGCGGATCCGGTCGGAGCTCCGGAGCGGGACGTGGTCAGATCGTACCGTATGTATCGGTGATCTGCCAGTGTGGCCTCGCCCACCACTACTCCCCAGCCCTGTACGCGGCGCGCTATCGACGGGCTCGCAAAGGTGAGGTCCACGATGGACTCGCCTTGCGGCCGCACGCACGTCGCCACCGAACCCCGGTTGAGAAGGGCCAACCCTTGTCCAAGGACCCATTCCTCCAGTGTCTCACCCCGCGCGTCCGTCTGCGGCGAACCCCAAGCCACAGAGTGGGCATTGAAGTCACCAGCTAGAAGCACGGGACGAGGGTGGCTCTGTCGGATCAGAGCACCCACCTGTTCAAGAAAGACCTCGAACTCGGCGAGTGTTCTGTTGGGCGAGAAGTAGACGCCAATGACAACGACATCCCCTACCAAAGCACTGACGCATCCCGAGCCCCTCACCACTTGTTCGAATGGTGGAGAAGCAATTGCTCTCTGCCGAACAAGGGCCACCAAGCTATCGCGGTCCCCTACCCAGCTATCGCCGGGGGGCACAAAGTACGGTTCTGAGACCACAGCCACGTGTATCGACCACTGCGCCAGGCTTTGGGACAATAGATCTTGAGCCGCAGCGCAGTGCTCGATATTCGCCTGGAGAATTCGAAGGTCGCGGTCCATTAACAGGTTTCCATGGCCGCGACTCCGTCCTCAGACGTTCCTCTTGGGTCACAGGCAGTCGGCTGCGAGATCGCTGCCACTGCTCTGTGCCACTTAGGCCGGGGCGCATTGCACGCTTTTCCCCCGAGCGTATGGTCCGCCCGTTTCTTCGCCGCCGCACAGACTTTGCAATGAGCTTCGGCGGCGGTGCAGTTGCGGGCAATATGGCCCGGTTCACCACAACGGTAGCAGTCACTGCTGCGGTCGTCTTGGCAGTTACACTGCACCCTGACGTGTCCCACGATATGGCACCGGTAGCAGCGCAGGGGTCTCGCCTCAAGTAGTGTGACTCTGGCTGAGACCCAACCCACTAGGATGCGGCCAGCCTCTGCCACCTTCTTCGCTGCGGCAACAGGACAACTAAGCCACAGCGTGCCCAAAACCTAACCTAACCTAACCTAACCTAACCTAACCTTTTTTTTTTTTTTTTTACTTGAGGAAAACGTGCTATCACGTCCCCGACCGCCCAAGGGGGAGCGACGGGGTATGTGGGGATGATCCGGCAGAAGGCCAGACCTACCCACTAAAAACCTCAAGGTGTACCTCATCTGCCATAGATGGAGCCCACGGTACCGCCATTGGCATTACCCGCGAGCCCCGGCAGATTGCGCTCAGCCTTAGCCGGCGCCCCCCACGTGGGAAATGGTCCAGCACACGAAACCATTTCCCCACACATAGCCCTTATAGCCGCAGCAGGTCCCCTCACCCGCTACGGCTGGCTATCGGGAGGGAGAAGGTGAGCATATCTCCTTCTCCGTCCCCCCCTCCGCCTACGGCGGATCGGTGCCGAAGAGGCATCATCCTCCCGGCACCGCTCCGCCGCCTCCTTCTGCGACATTACGTCCTCGCAGAAGGAGGTCATGGCCGCCCAAGCCTCTCGACTCCCTAACATGGCTTTAACCACGCTAGGGAGCGAGAGGTCCTCTCCGACGACAGACGTCAACTCATGCCGCAGCCGACCCCACGCCGGACACACCACTAAGGTGTGTTCCGCCGTGTCGTCGGCCGCCCCACAATGGTGACACTCTGTCGTCACCTCCCTCTGGGCGACCCTGTGCAGGTAGTGACCGAAACAACCATGTCCGGTCAATACCTGCACAAGGCGGAAGGTCAGAGTCCCCCACCTTCGCTGCACCCACTCAACGAGGACCGGACGAATCGCATCGATCGTCCAGGCCCCGTAAGCGGGCGCGACGAGGGACTCTTCCCATCCCCTAAGGAGTGCCCTCCTGGCACTCCTGCGGACGCGCGCCACCTCCTCGGGACAAGGGCGCTCGCCCGCATCCCTCCTCCCGGCTCGGTACCGGTAAACGGCACCGAGCACTACCGCCTCGAGTTCCCACGGGGGGGCGCTTGCCAGGACGCAGGCAGCCCCGTGGGAAATCGAGCGGTATCCTCGCGATGCCCTCACCGCCATGACCCTCTGCGGCTTGCGCAGCAGGGCCCTATTTTGGCGGTTGAGGGCATCCTCCCAGATGGGCGCTCCGTAGAGGGCCATGCTTCCCACAATACCGAGGTAGAGCCTACGGCATGGGGAACCAGGCCCCCCCACGTTCGGCAGCAGCCGCCCCAGTGCAGCCACCGCCTTGATGAGCCGTTCGGCCAGCACCTTAAAATGCTGACCGAAGGCCCAGCGCCCATCTAGGATGAGGCCCAGATACCGCATTTCCCTCTTTAGGGGTATCCAGGTCCCATCCACCATCAGCGTAACCTAACCTAACCTAACCTAACCTAACCTAACCTAACCTAACCTAACCTTTTTTTTTTTTTTTTTTTTTTTTTACTTGGGGAAATCCTCATGGATACCTGTCGCCCGGGGGAGCGGCCAGGTTATGTCGGACTCTTACCGACTAAAACCCCAAGGTGTAACGTCACGCACTTGTTGGCGGGAGCACGGGGACGCTTACGCATTCTTCCGCGAACCCGCCGGTGCCTTCCGCAGCGCGGAACCTCCCTCGCTCAGCGGCATGCTCGTTACACGTAGCACGCCGCTGCCAGCGAAGACCTTTGGAAGCGAGCGGCAAATACCCCCGTATCCACCGCCCAAGGCCTTCACTCGACCGGGTCAGGTCAGGTTGGCGTACGCCCTCCTTCTCCGACCAGTCCTCCTCCGGCGGATTGGAGCCGAGAGCGGGTCGTCCTCTCGAGTCCTCTCCGCGGCCTCTTTCTGCGACATCACGACCTCGCAAAAAGAGGCGACCGCCTCCCATGACCTCTTGTCACCGACCATGGCTCTTACCACGGCCGGCAAGGAGAGGTCATGTCCCACCACTGCTGCGAGGGCCGCGCGTTCGCGGGTCCACGCCTGACAATCCTCCAGCGTGTGCTGCGCTGTGTCTTCGCTGCCACTGTTGCAGTGAAGACACACCGCCGACGGCTCCCTTCGGGCTATGTGGCACAGGTATCTGCCGAAGCTTCCATGCCCGGACAGAACCTGGACCAGCCGGAAGGTGAGCGACCCGTGTCTTCTGTTCACCCACTCCTTCAGGACTGGGCGAACGGCTTCCGCAGTGCGCTGACCCGCGCTAGGGTCCTCGAGCCGCCTCCTCCACCTCCGCAGCAAGGTACGTTGGGCGACCTTCCTCCACCTCCGGACTTCGTCGGGGGCTGGACCCACTCCCCTTGCGCGCGCCTCCGCGCGTCGCTCGTACACGTCCGCTAGAACCTCGGCATCGAGATCCCAGGGAGGCATACAAGCGAGCACACATGCCGCTCCATGGGACACCGTACGGTATCCTCGGATCGCTCTGACCGCCAGAACGCGCTGAGATGAACACAGCGACGTTACGTTCGGGCGAGTCAGAGCACCGACCCATATCGGTGCCCCGTAGAGCGCCATCGACCTGACCACACCGGCGTACAGTCGCCGGCATGTCTGGTCGGGTCCACCAATGTTCGGAAGGAGCCTTCCGAGCGCAGATGCGGCCCCGATCAGCTTTGGAGCCAATCGCCGAAAATGCGCCCGGAAGTTCCACCTGCCGTCGAGCAGAAGTCCCAGGTACTTCATCTGGGGCTTCAGCTCGATCCGAAGTCCGTTGATCTCGATGTTGGCACCTTCAGGAGGCCCCCGCCGCGGTCCATGAAAGCAAAGAACCTCGGTTTTATCGAGGGCAACCTTTAGGCCCAACATCTCGATCCGCCCAACCACTCGCCGCACCCCCGCCTCGGCGCGCGACGCCGCCTGCACCAAATCCCTCCCTCGAGCTGTGACCAGAGTGTCGTCAGCATAGCAGACGACACTAAGGCCAGAGCGAAGAGCGCCCCGTAGCACCCAGTCGTACCCGATGTTCCACAGGAGTGGTCCTAAGACAGACCCCTGAGGAACACCGCAACGAATCTCCCTCCTATGGGTGCTACCGTCCCGTCCCACGTAGAGAACCCGTCTGTCGCGCAGATAGTTCGCGATGGTCCTGCGCAAGTAAAGAGGCACGCGGTGATACCGCAGTGCCTCTTCAATGCAGGCGAAGGGCAGCGTGTTGAAGGCATTGGCGATGTCCAATGAGACCGCCAGCATCACGCCACCCGACGCCACCGTCTCGTCCGAGAGGCCTTTGACGCGAGTGATCGCGTCGATGGTCGACCGGCCTTCTCGGAACCCGAACTGACTGTCCGACAGATCAAGACCTACATTGCGTAAGTGCTGTACGATGCGGGAAGCCACGATGTGCTCGTAGAATTTTCCCGCATCGTCCAGCAGTACAACAGGACGGAAAGCAGAGGCAGAATCTGCTGGGCGCCCTTCCTTCCTGAGGAGAACGAGTTTTCCCTCCTTCCAGCAGGTCGGAAATCGGCCCGACGCTAGACATTTGTCGAGAAGCCCGGCAAAGTGGGCTCCCAACTCATCAAGCGCCAACGCCAAGACTCGACCCGGAACGCCATCTGGCCCCGGCGCGGTGTTTTTAGCCTGCAGCTTGAGCAGGGCCGAGTGAAATTCGGCCGGCTCCAAGGGCGGGACGACCTCGATTTCCTCCGATGCAGCCTCATCCTCCTCCACCATGGTCGGGGCATGCGTTCGGGCGCGTCCGGAAACAACGCCGTCACTACATCCTCCAACAGTTGAGGCTGCATGGTCTCCGTTATCGAGGGTGCCTGCGGACGAAGCTTACTCCGAGCCGCTCGATAAGGGCGCCCCCATGGATCCCGGTTGAGGTCCTCCAGCATCTCCTCCCTAGCGCTGGCCTTCGCCCTTGCGATGGCTTGCTGCAACCTCTTTTTGGCTTCCGTGTACAGGGTGCTCAGAAAGGCCCCCATCTCCTCGTCCTGGAACCGCCGCCTCCGGTACCTGGTGGCGCGTCGGCGTGCAATAGCACATTCGTCGCGCAGATCACTGATGTTCTGTGACCACCAGTATACCGCCCGCCGTGGAGGATGGCGCCGAGCCCGGGGCATGGCCACGTCGCAGATTTGCGTCATGGCCTCCCGGAGTCGAAGCGCCTCCGCATCGACCTCCGTTGGCTCCGCTAGTGGATGGTTCCAGGCCCAGACGATGGAGGCCTCCTTCAGCGCGTCCTTGTTGAGGCGCGCCAGGGCCCATCGCGGGAAAACTCGTTCTTCTCCCCTTTGCTGAGACGGCGTCATACTTGTGGGCGAGGCGGAGACTTCGAATCGGATGTAACGATGATTCGACAAATTCTCCGCCCCGTCCAGAACCCGCCACCCTCGCGTCCGCAGAGCCATTGCGGGGCTAGCAAACGACAGGTCCACTATGGAACCGCCCCGCTGTGTCTCGAACGTGTTGGTGCTGCCCCGGTTCAACAGCCTAAGGCCACACATTGCCGCCCAGTCTTCCACGGCCGTGCCCTTGGCATCGGTCGCTGGGGACCCCCACGCCACGCTATGGGCATTGAAGTCCCCAAGCACCAAAACATGCCCGGGAGCCGAACGCCGCACAGCCACACCAACACTGTCGAGAAATGCCTCGAACTCTGCGAGAGACCTGTTTGGCGAGAAATAAATCCCCACCAAGGTCAGGTCTCCCCAGGACGCCACGATAAGACCCTGCTCCCTCACTTGTACACAGAGAGATGGGGAAGCAGGACCCGCCGCCACGACGATCGCCACGGTGCCCCCAGTATCCCCTGCCCATTGGGGCGATGTAGGGATGAAATAGGGCTCCGCGATGATCGCCGCATCTATGGACCACTGCAGCATGGATTGCACGAATAAATCTTGCGCACCGCTGCAGTGGTTCAGATTCCCTTGCAGGAAGCGAAGTGAGCGATCCATTACTGATCGGTCACCATCGCCTCCTGTGGCGGCCTCGAGGGAACGGAGGGGGCAAGAGCTCTGCCGGGCGTTCCTTTTCCCTTCTTAGGTCGAGTGCAATTACGACCCCCGGCGCTATGATTGGCCGGTCTGCCCGCTTCTTTGCAAATTGGGCACGACGCATCGCTGATACAAACAGCTGCCTTGTGCCCCGGTTCCCCACACCTGAAACACAGGCCACTTCGGTCGACCGGCGACTTGCAGAGGGCCGAAGTGTGTCCGATCTCCAAGCACCGGAAGCATTTCATGGGCCGAGGCTCCAACGAACGCACCCGGGCGGAGCTCCAGCCGACGAGGACCCTTCCCGCATCAATGAGGGTCTTTGCAGCGGCCACTGGACACTGCACCAGGACGCTGTTACAGCCGAAAAGGCCCGGGCGGATTTCTCCCACCTTCACCTGCTCCTCAAGACATTTGCCCGCATGGGCGATCGCCACCACGACGTCCGTCTGCGTCACCGAGTCGTCTAGGTCCATCAATCGGATTTCAACCCGCTTGATGGGCCGACTTACTCTAACGGAGTCAGGCAAAACCCTCTGTAGTTCACGGGCTAAGAGGTCAGCCTTTTCCCCGGTCTCCGCTCCTGGGATTTCGAGCATCCGTGCTCCTGTTACAGAGTGTCGGAAATTAATCCCACCGATGCCAAGTTCGCCAAGATTTATCGACCTCTTGGCCTCGGTGAGGACACTCTCGTACGTCCAACCCTGCTGCACAGCCTCAGGCAGCAGTGTCAACACCACAGCTGCGGACCTGGGCGACTGCAACCTTGCCCGACCCGTTTTTACTGGCGCCTTAGCTGCACCCGGCTTTGGAATTTGGGCCGCAGCCGCAACCGCGGCAGCTGCCTTTTTGGCCTTCTTTTTCTGGTTTTTGCTAACCACTGTTGCCCATGATGCAGTCGATGGACCCGGCTCTTGGTCTGGGACTTGCACTGGGGCTGTGATTAGCTCGTCAGAATTTGGCTGTTTAGCCGTAGCCTTCTTCTTAGCCGTCTTCTTCTCCTTTGAAGGCGTAGCTTCCTCTATGTTCCTTTGAGCATCTGCCCTTAGTGGCGGACGCGATCTTTCTGTGTCTCGGCCGGCCAGCTTGGCGTCCATCATGAATCCAAGGTCCCGCAAAAGTTCCGCCTTAAATTCCTCCCTCGACATTTCCTTCGTCGCTGGCTCTGCCGGCAGCTCTGCCAGCACCAATGGCACAATAGGAGCGGTTTCACGGGCCTTCCTAAGTTCTGCCCGCAAAGCCTCAACCTCCGCGCGGAGCACTTCAATGCTCGAGCTGAGCTGAGCATTCTCAGCGCGAAGTGCTGCAACCTCCTCGGTATTGTTCCTGTCGTACAGGGAAACCATAGACGACTCGATTTGCGCAGCCGACTTTTTAAGGCCCGCAACGAAAGTGCCCTTGAGTTTCCCCGATTTGGCCGCAATTTCCCTTATGAGAGCCACGCTCATGAGCACCGATTCTTTTATGGCATCGGCAGGAACAGTGTTCATTTCTTTTAAGGCCTTCGCCACTTCCTCTTCAGCTAAAAGTTCAACCTCTGCCCTTTTAGCCTTGAGGTAAGTCTCTTTGGCTTTCGCCATACCCACATATTGCCCAGTAGTAGGCGGCCTCCCTCTACCACGTTTTGCAGTCTGCCCTTTTGTGGGCTTTTCTGCCTCTCCGTCACTCTCATTGCTGCTGCTAGAGCAGTTCCGCTTTACGCAGACATTCCCCGTTAGGCTGGTGCCGTCCGAGAAAGATCGGTCGGAGTCCGACTACCCCACCGACATTACCTCCACCGAAGATGTTCCCCCCCTGCTTTGCCGTGAAGCGGCACGGGTGCTTACGCCCCCGAAGTGATTTTTGCCCCCCCCAGAATACGTGGGGCAGAGTGCCTCAGCCGAAGCCTTAGCACTGAGGGATTCTCCCGCATTTCTGCGGGTACCCTCCTGGGGTAGTTTCTTTTTAAAATCACTCATCATAAAACAAGGTTTCTTTACAGCGCAGAGCGCTGCGGGTGTGAAACCAACCCAAACCCCCCCCCCAAACTCTAGGGACTGGGCTCCCCCCAGCCATTCATCCCATCGCCGAGTTGCAAACTTGGGATTAGGGTAATTTTTCACGTCCCCGGCAGATTGCGCTCAGCCTTAGCCGAGCGCCCCCCACGTAGGAAATAGTCCAGCACACGAGACCATTTCCCCACACATAGCCCTAGTAGCCACAGCAGGTCCCCTCACCCGCTACGGCTGACTATCGGGAGGGAGAAGGTGAGCGTATCTCCTTCTCCGTACCCCCCTCCGCCTACGGCGGATCGGTGCCGAAGAGGCGTTATCCTCCCGGCACCGCTCCGCCGCCTCCTTCTGCGACATTACGTCCTCGCAGAAGGAGGTCATGGCCGCCCAAGCCTCTCGACTCGCTAGCATGGCTTTAACCACGCTAGCGAGCGAGAGGTCCTCTCCGACGACAGACGTCAACTCGTGCCGCAGCCGACCCCACGCCGGACACACCACTAAGGTGTGCTCCGCCGTGTCGTCGGCCGCCCCACAATGGTGACACTCTGTCGTCACCTCCCTCCGGGCGACCCTGTGCAGGTAGTGACCGAAACAACCATGTCCGGTCAATACCTGCACAAGGCGGAAGGTCAGAGTCCCCCACCTTCGCTGCACCCACTCAACGAGGACCGGACGAATCGCATCGATCGTCCAGGCCCCGTAAGCGGGCACGACGAGGGACTCTTCCCATCCCCTAAGGAGTGCCCTCCTGGCACTCCTGCGGACGCGTGCCACCTCCTCAGGACAGGGGCGCTCGCCCGCATCCCTCCTCTCGGCTCGGTACCGGTAAACGGCACCAAGCACTACCGCCTCGAGTTCCCACGGGGGGGCGCTTGCCAGGACGCAGGCAGCCCCATGGGAAATCGAGCGGTACCCTCGCGATGCCCTCACCGCCATGACCCTCTGCGGCTTCCGCAGCAGGGCCCTATTTTGGCGGTTGAGGGCATCCTCCCAGATGGGCGCTCCGTAGAGGGCCATGCTTCCCACAATACCGAGGTAGAGCCTACGGCATGGGGAACCAGGCCCCCCCACGTTCGGCAGCAGCCGCCCCAGTGCAGCCACCGCCTTGATGAGCCGTTCGGCCAGCACCTTAAAATGCTGACCGAAGGCCCAGCGCCCATCTAAGATGAGGCCCAGATACCGCATTTCCCTCTTCAGGGGTATCCGGGTCCCATCCACCATCAGCGTCGCACCTGGAGGGGGACCCTGCCGAGGTCCGTGAAACAAAAGGGCCTCGGTCTTCTCCAGGGCGACTTTGAGGCCCAACCTCCTTATGCGGCCCACCACTAGGGCCGCACCCTCCTCCATCCGAGTCACTGACTCGGCGAACGTCCTCCCCTGGGCCACTATGAGGGTATCGTCAGCATAGCAGAATACGCTGACGTGGGGCGGCAGAACACCCCTCAACACCCCGTCGTAGCCCAAGTTCCACAAGAGCGGACCGAGCACCGACCCTTGCGGAACCCCACACCTCATGGTTCGCCGCGTCAGTGACCCCCTTCCGTCGACGTAGATGACGTCCCTGTCCCGGAGGTAGTCCTCCAACAGCCGCCGCTGGTACAGAGGCACCCCGTGAAATCGGAGAGCCTCGAGTATTGCACCGAACGGCAGGCTGTTGAAGGCGTTGGCAATGTCCAAAGACACTGCCAACGACCTCTCCCCCCTCGCGGCACCTTCCGCGGTGAGGGCCTTCAGGGCAGAGACGGCGTCCAAGGTCGACCGCCCCCGTCGGAACCCGAACTGTGCCTCGGACAGGTCAGGCCCTACCCCCTCGAGGTGCTGGACAAGCCGGGATGCCAGAATAAATTCCAGCATCTTGGACGTCTCATCCAGCAGGACCAAAGGCCGGAACGCCGACGGACTGTCCGGCGATCGGCCCTCTTTCCCGAGGAGGCAGAGCCTCCCGTCCTTCCAGAGCTTCGGAAACCGTCCGGTTCTCAGAGAGAGGTCGAACACTTTCCGAAGCTCGGATCCCAGGGTTTCCACCGCTACCTCTAGGATCCGTCCGGGCACTCCATCCGGTCCGGGGGCCGTCCTCTTCCTCCCCAAGCGGGAGATGGCATTCTCCATCTCGGCGTCCGAGATGGGGGGAACCTCAATCTCCCAGGCCACTCCCGCTGGGGGAGGCAAGGAGTGGTCGGGGCTGTTAGGAAACAGCTCTCCCACGACCACCCTCAGGAACTCAGGCTGGAGAGTCTCAGTGAGGGGCCGTCCCATGGCCCGGAGTTTGTTCCGAGCCATCTTATAGGGACGCCCCCACGGGTCCCTGTTGAGACCCTCCAGGAGTTCCTCCCTGGCCCGCTCCTTAGCGGCGCAGATCGCCGCTTGCAATGCCTTCTTGGTGGCCTTGCAAGCGGCCACCCGCCGCGCCTCCTCCGCTTCGTCGCGGTGGCGCCGCCGGCGGTAGTACGAACACTCCCGCCAAGCCCGACCGTGGGCGTCCCGGAGTTCAGCAATCTCCGGAGACCACCAGTACACGGCCTTGCGACCGCAGTGGACCCTCGCCCTGGGCATTGCCGCATCACACACCGCAGTCAAAGCGGCGCGGAAGCGGCCTGCGCCCTCGTCCACCGAGGCCGGGGCAGTGCGCGGCGCACACCACGCCTGGACGACGGCCGCCTCAGCCGCTTTTTCGCGGTCGAGCCGGGCGATCGCCCAGCGCGGGAAGGCAGGGGGATGCCGTGAAGGTTCAGCTTGGCACTCGTGGGCGGCGACCTCGAACCGGATATACCGGTGGTCCGAAAGAGTCACCGGATCCTCGAGCACTCGCCAATTGCACATCCTGTGTGCGATCGCAGGGGAGCAGAACGTTACGTCCACTCTGGACGATCCCTGCGGTCGCACACAGGTTGGCACTGTCCCTGTATTTAAGAGGGACAGTCCAGCCTCCACAGCCCATTCCCCCAGGGCAACGCCGAAGCAGTTGGTGATGGTGTCACCCCACTGGGGCGACCTCGAATTAAGGTCGCCCATCAGAAGCAGGTGGTCGGGTCTAATGCGCCCGACCACCGCATGGAGGGAGTCCAAGTACTCTTCGTACTCACGCAGCGGCCTATTAGGGGAGAAATAGACACCAATTATGGTGTACTCCCCCCATCTGGCCGCCACGTAACCTGGACCCCTCTCCCTGACAATTAGTGGGTGACACCCCCCGAACCGAACGACGATGGCCACCGTACCGTCTGAGGAGCAGGCCCAATGCGATCGTGGAACCACAAAGTAAGGTTCTGCCACGACCGCAACTTCAATTTCCCACTGCGCCATTGCCTGCAGGAATAGGTCCTGAGCAGCGGCGCAGTGGTTGAGGTTCCCCTGGAGGAAGTTGAAGGGCCTATCCATTACTAGGCCATTTCAACATTTTCAACCTCCTTAGTCACCTGCTGGGGCACCATCACCTGAGGAACCAAGGCCCCGCGGACCCCTCTCCTTTTGACGGGGGGAGGGTTGCAACTCCTCCTCCCCATCACGTGCGCCGATGGACACCCCACGTCAGCACATACCGCACAGCGTGTGGCGGCAGTGCAGGCGGCGGCCTTGTGTCCCGGCTGTCCACACCGGTGACACAAGTCCGATCGGTCGACCGCTGACGGGCACGCGGCGCGCACGTGCCCGATCCCCATGCACCTGAAGCAGCGCATGGGACGCGCCTCAAGTGCTGTAACGGAAGCAGAGCTCCAGCCGATAAGGAGTCGACCCCCTCCTACTATCTTTTTTGCCGCTGCAATAGGGCAACGGACAAAAATCGCTGCCATTCCACGGGCCGCCGTCAGAAGTGCACCCGCCTTAATTTGTTCGGGTGCACATTCTCCTTTCGAAGCAAGTGCCACCACTACTTCCTCAGCGGTGACGGAGTCGTCTAAGCTCCCAATCCTTAGCTCAGCCAGCTTTTCTGGCCGATCAACCCGTGCGACGTCGCAGAGCACTGTTCGCAGCTTAGCCGCGAGCTGGTCCGCCTTGTCCCCACTTTGGGTGCCCGGGACCTCCAGCATGCGAGCTCCCGTTGCCGACTCCCGGATCTTGACCGTGGCAATCCCAAGGTCGGCCAGCCGGATGCCCTGACGCGCAGTTAGGATCGCCTCTTTGTAGGTTACCCCTCTTTGGATGGCCTCTGGAAGCAGTGTAATCACCACTGCAGAGGATCTTGGAGGGGCAAGCTTCGGCTTAGTTGCCTGTGGGGCAGGTCGCACCGGTGCCACAGCCGCCAACAATCGCTCAGACTGGCTCGCCGGTTTTGCGGCGGATTTTACCACCTGCGTGTACGACGGGGAGGGCTGAGCCACTGCTGGAACCACGAGGGGGGCGGAAGGAGAAGCCTTCTTCTTCTTCCTGTTTCTCTTATTCTTGCCGACTACGGTTTCCCATGGCTGTGCGGGTACCTCAGCCGGCAAAGACGCACTGGTTGATTGAGGTGAGAGCCCCGGTTGAGGATGGGTCGCGGCCGATTCCTTGCGTGAATCATGCGCCAAAGGAGGTCGCAAAGGCTCTTCCTGAGGGCGGAGATTCCGGATGCTGGAGAGTTTGGCATCCATCATCTCTCCCAAAGAAACCATCATTCCACCCCGCAGATCAAGTAGGGCAGACTTTAGTTCCTCACGACTAACGCCAGCCGGTACGGCGGTTTGAGGAGAAGAGACTCTTGGCCGCTCCGAGAAATCGCGCCTCAGGGCAGCGACCTCCGTTTTCAGGTCGTCTATATATCTCCTGAGGCGGACATTGTCCCTCCGGAGATTGCGAACTTCGTCCGCTTCATTCCTCCTGGACAGGCTCTCCACCATATCGTTGAGGTCCCTGGCGCAATCTTTGAACCCCTTTACATGAGTCCCCTTGAGGCGGTTCGAGGTTGTAGCCAGTGAAAGGATTCTCGCTACCCTTTCACCTGCTTTCTCCCGTATTTGGTCTGCAGAAAGCCCCTCAATATCCAGCTCTTCCAAATCTGGCAGAGGCGGACTCTCCTTGCGGAAGGTCAGTGTTAGACCCTCAACGCTTTCTCCCTCCTTATTGGGTTTTCCCTTTTTGGGGGACCCCTTCTTCCCTTTTTTGGCAGGGACAACCTCTCCTGCCTCCGTTTCCGTTTCAGACTCCGTAACATAGGGGACCAAGGAGGAACCTCTCCTGTGGGTTCCGCAGGGATTCCGAAATTCAGAGCCACTACTCTCGGTGATCTCCGAATACCCACTCAGAATTGAGGAGGATCTCCTCTGCGAACGTGTTCGAACGTGTACGCCCGAACTGCCCTCGGTACTCCCGTCTACGACATTGCGGCGTCGTCCAATTCTGCCCTTACTGGGCACAGAAAATTCTCTGCCCTCTCCTTCGACGTCATCACAACGTCCCACGACAAACTTAGCTCCACCCTTCTCGGGTAATAAACCCACTCCGCCCTTCTCGGGCACTAAACCCACTCCGCCCTTCTCAGGCACGCCGTCAACTCCGCCCGTCTCAGGCACAACGTCTACTCCGCCCTTCTCGGGCACAACGTCCAGTGAAAATTGACTATCCATACATTTCCCACGAGTACCGCGTTTGTGATATTGACTTAGTCGAGGCAGTGACGCGGTGCCAAGGTCAACCCTACTTACGCCTGGGGGTCGGGAGGTACCCAGGGTTGGTCGCTAATTGGCAGAATTAACCCACTCTGCCACCTCCGAAGAGGCAACCGATCGCCGCGTTTCCCAGCGATCGGTCTTTCGGGGTTTTTTATAGAGGATGTCTCCTCACGGTCCGGGCGGTTAAGCCAAGACCCCCGTTCCATCAAAGCCGCGAGACATGATCCACGACACTTCGACGGGTTACGGTTTTGGTGGCAGTGACAATTTAATGACTACGCGACGGCAGTGTTAGTGCTCGCCACGCCTACCACCCCCTCACCCCGATACCACTGCCGCCCGCTACGGGTCAGACGCAAGGTACCGGAGGGGCACACTGCCGCCCGATACGGGACAGACGCAGCGCGCCACCATCGTAGGAGTGATTTGGCTTCACCCAGTCGCTGGATTGCGACGGGCTACTGAGCCCCCCCGCCACGACAAGGCACACTCCACTTGGGGGGGGAACCTAACCTAACCTAACCTAACCTAACCTAACCTAACCTGACCCTAACCTAACCTAACCTGATTGTGGCAAAGGAGAATGGAGGAAAATATGTTTAGACATAAAAGTAAAATAATAAGTAAATAAAATGTACATATGGGTTTGTATGTGTATGTAAATAAATAACAATCCGGCATAGTAACAGGATAATAATGTATGATCAAAAAAAAGAATGGTATACATATATATAACAATAAAATTATAATTTCTGTAATAACAATTTAAGAATAAAATATATGAAAATTGGATATGTGTGTATGTGTGTGTGTGTGTGTTTATGTGTATGTATATATATATATATATATATATTTAATAAAAATGTATAAAGATATTATAATACGTAAAGAACCATAAGTATTTATAAAGAAACGTTATCTCTTTGTGAATCAAAAAGTATAACAAAATTATTAGTATTATTGAATTATAATAAATATTTATAAAGAAATTGTAACCTCTTTAGGAATCAAAGAGCATTGCAATGATAAATCATGTGATAAATGTATAACAATATAATTATAATTTATATAATAACAATTTAAGAATAAAATATCATATGAAAATTGGATATGGTGTGTATGTGTGTGTATGTGTGTAAATAAAAATATATAAAGTTATTATAATACGTAAAGAATCATTTATATTTATAAAGCAACGTTATCTCTTTGTGAATCAAAAAGTATAACAAAATTATTAGTATTATTGAATTAAAATAAATATTTACAAAGAAATTAGGAATCAAAGAGCATTGCAATGATAAATCATGTGATAAATGTATAACAATATAATTATAATTTATATAATAACAATTTAAGCATATAATATCATATGAAAATTGGATATGTGTGCAAGCGGGTGTGTGTGTGTGTATATTGTATGTATATATATAAATAAAAATGTATAAAGATATTATAATACGTAAAGAATCATTAATATTTATAAAGAAACGTTATCTCTTTGTGATTCAAAAAGTATAACAAAATTATTAGTATTCATCATCATTAGTATTATTGAATTTTAATATATGTTTATAAGGATGCTGTAACCTCTTTAGGAATCAAAGAGCATTGCAATGATAAATCATGTGAGTATATACATGTTAATCACAGGTTAATAAAAACAAGTAAAACTTTTAATGATTTAAGCACCCTTTATAATATTGCAGTCATTATTAAATAGTTAATAAATAAATGGTTCAATGCATGATGATCTATATATATATAAAAAAAAAAAAAAAAAAAACAAAAAAAAAAAAAAAAACTATTAATAAAAAATGATTATAACAAAAAAAAAATGAATATATAGTAGTACAACACAGTTAAAAAAAAAAAAGAGAAATGAACAGATGAAAAACAGAATCGCATGCATGGTACAAATAATAAAAATTGCAATGATTAAATTTAATAGTCTCAACCGTCACACAATCAAAAGTGACGATAATTATAGTGCCACGAGTACAAACGTGGTATTTAAAAAAAAAAAAAAAAAACCTAACCTTACCCAAACCTAACCTATCGTAGTTTACATAGTCATTTTGAAAATTTGTATTACTGAAATCGATTTTATTTTGTCAAACGCATTGAGGCGCTCCTTCTGACACCTCAATCAGCTACCTGCTTAGCAAAATTATATCGTTTTTGGTGCATCCAAATCGTATATTGCTAATTTTTCTATAGAAAACTGGGGTTTTATTCGAAAATTTCAAAATTTAGTACAGTAACTCAGCGTTTTTATTGTTTATTCGTGTAGATCTCGTTGATACCTTCCTTCAGAGGGGTCGAACTCCGCAATCGGCTTGAAAATAAAAAAGTTGTTTGCAACAAAACGCTAACCTAACCTAACCTAACCTAACCTGACCCAAACCTAACCTATCGTAGTTTACATAGTCATTTTGAAAATTTGTATTACTTAAATTGATTTTATTTTGTCAAACGCATTGAGGCGCTCCTTCTGACACCTCAATCAGCTACGTGCTTAGCAAAATTATATCGTTTTTGGTGCATCCAAATCGTATATTGCTAATCTTTCTATTGAAAACTGGGGTTTTGGTCGAAAATTTCAAAATTTAGTACAGTAACTCAGCGTTTTTATTGTTTATTCGTGTAGATCTCGTTGATACCTTCCTTCAAAGGGGTCGAACTCCGCAATCGGCTTGAAAATAAAAAAGTTGTTTGCAACAAAACGCTAACCTAACCTAACCTAACCTAACCTGACCCAAACCTAACCTATCGTAGTTTACATAGTCATTTTGAAAATTTGTATTACTTAAATTGATTTTATTTTGTCAAACGCATTGAGGCGCTCCTTCTGACACCTCAATCAGCTACCTGCTTAGCAAAATTATATCGTTTTTGGTGCATCCAAATAGTATATTGCTAATTTTTCTATAGAAAACTGGGGTTTTGGTCGAAAATTTCAATATTTAGTACAGTAACTCAGCGTTTTTATTGTTTATTCGTGTAGATCTCGTTGATACCTTCCTTCAGAGGGGTCGAACTCCACAATCGGCTTGAAAATAAAAAAGTTGTTTGCAACAAAACGCTAACCTAACCTAACCTAACCTAACCTGACCCAAACCTAACCTATCGTAGTTTACATAGCCATTTTGAAAATTTGTATTACTGAAATCGATTTTATTTTGTCAAACGCATTGAGGCGCTCCTTCTGACACCTCAATCAGCTACCTGCTTAGCAAAATTATATCGTTTTTGGTGCATCCAAATCGTATATTGCTAATTTTTCTATTGAAAACTGGGGTTTTGGTCGAAAATTTCAAAATTTAGTAGTGTAACTCAGCGTTTTTATTGTTTATTCGTGTAGATCTCGTTGATACCTTCCTTCAGAGGGGTCGAACTCCGCAATCGGCTTGAAAATATAAAAGTTTTTGCAACAAAACGCTAACCTAACCTAACCTAAAGGTTAGGTTAGCGTTTTGTTGCTAACCTTTTTTTTTTTTTTGTTGACGAGGGGGAAATCTTCAGAAAGATACCCGACACCTTCTTCGGACTAGGTGCCAGGTTATGTGGGATTTTTACCCACTAAAACCCCCCCGGCTTCCATCCTCTTCATTCTTCGAGGAGCTCTGGGATCTCCAGAGGAACGAACCAGTGCTCCGTCGATGCTTGCCTCTTCCGTAGGCTCTGCCGTTTCCTTCTTCATCCTTTCATTCTAAAGTTGTTGTCCATCCTCTGAACTGCTATCTGTCCTTACGCACCTGAATGCCTATTATTCAAGCGCTGCAGTTCGATCCTTTTAGTCTGGCTCTTACGACA
>CALYBW010000230.1:0-26000 GCA_944452665.1 Stenoptilia bipunctidactyla | reverse complement strand
CCGGAACACATTACCTTCGGAGCGGTAACATTTGGCGGCAGACTTTATATAAAGGGTGGTCGCTAGCCAGGCGGACCCAGAAGGGATCCTACCACCAAGCAAAAATTTGTAACCTTCAATTAACTTGGCATATTAAAACTTTCCAGCGGAGGTGAGAGCGGTCAGTAAGACTCTGCTGCGATACAAGCGCGCGATGTTCACGGAGTGGCGCTGCAGCTTCTTCACAGTGGACACCGCGCTGCTGCCGCAGTTTTTAAGTCTTGTTACAACGTACATCGTTGTGCTTCTGCAGTTTGCTTTGTTTTAAATCTTTCTGATTCGTTTTGATATTAGCAATAATAAATTATTTTGTTTCAGACTATTCCTTTATTTAGAAATTTAACATTAATAAAATAAGCAAACTATGCTCACATTATTTTTGAATTACGCATCCATTTATACTTTTACCTGATTTCGTGCTTCGAAAGGCACGTTTAGCAGTCGGTCCTAGGCGCGTACTTATTTACAGTAGTCGTTTGGGTTTGTCAGAAGCCATGTCAGCGTAAAATTCTGACACCCACCACCCAGCATTGGGCCATCTTAATGGATTATGGCCTATACCTCTCAGCTAAATAAAATCAAGTATCTATAATACAAAAATATAGTAATCTTTTGGTAAAAGATAAAAACGGACACAGTAGGTAACGACTACCCGCACGACAGATAGGTACTCTACGTGGGACGGGACGGTAGCACCCGCAGGCGGGCGATTCGTTGCTTTGTTCTTCAGGGGTCTGTCTTAGGACCACTCCTTTGGAACATCGGATACGACTGGTTGCTTCGGGGCGCTCTTCGCTCTGGCCTTTTTTCCGTAAACAGTAAGGTGCTCTATTTCAAAATTTTATAATTCAACAAAGAAACACAATGATTCTGATAGGTATTTGTAATTTAGTAGCAAAAGCAAAAGCAATCTCTTTTTTTCGATTGGTGGGGGCTTTGATCCCACACCATATATTCAACAGGCTACCGTGTAAATAGATAGCCTGCTTGATGTGATTTTAAAGCGGGTTTTAAATTATTTGGTTGAACAAGGCGGGCGGCTGCTATAACGCAAGCGATAGTAAACACACTGCACTCACCTCCAATCCATCCAAAGCACGTAGATCGTCTTTATCCAGTTGTCGTTTTTTGGTTATCCTTCTTTAAGTGTTTTCCTCTTCTTGTGTGTGGTTGTATTTGGCGGATATTTTTAAGTGCGGCGAAAAGAAATCCTTTATATGGTGACCCTTACGTACGGGTCTTAAATTTTTAACAACGTCGTCACATTAGCGGTTTCACAGAGATGAACGAACGAAGAGAGTGAAGTTAGAGTGAGCGACAAACGACATGCCACAGATTATCATACGGCACTGGATTGATGTCAGTCAGCGCATGGTGCAACGCACACTAACGCCACTACAGCCACCCACTCAATCTTACTAAATAATTTAAGGCAAATTAACCGATAATCGGCTTCACCATGCTCCCCGCCTTGGAAGGTCGGAGACCTTTCAACATGAAAAATAATATTGAATAAATTAAACATAAGAGTACAACCAATTATCTTATAGTTCACCATGAGCGGTACTATTAGTACAAGTAAAAACTTTAAATACTCTACTAAGAAATAAGTTTAGCGGTGAGAGAACAAAGAATTAATTTACAATTCTCTCAAAAAATTAAACAAATAAAGACAAAATGGCTCAAAAGTGGTCAAAATAAATTATAATTTCTCTTAATATTATGCTTTAATGAAACATTTAAACTAAAACGACAAAATTAAGTTATTGAGTTGGTATAGGGTAAAGTTTTACAACCGGACGCTTGAAAATACCGAATCTTGTCTTAACCTTGGCAACTCGAATAACATTATCAGTGCCAGGAAAAACTTCAGTAATAATCCCTAATGGCCAACTTAGCGGGGGAGAATCGTCCTGTCCAACTAATACGACAGTCCCGACCTCAACTGGTTTATCAGGAGTAGACCACTTCTGTCGAATCTGCAGCGTATGCAGATATTCCATATGCCATTTCTTCCAATAAGATTGTACCATGCTATCTAACAAATGTTTACGCTGTACTAAATTAACAGGTTGATCAGAGAGATCTGGAGCGGGTAAATACTTTAGCGGTGATGACATCAAAAAATGAGCGGGAGTAATAACCTCAGGATGAGGATCAGAGGATACCACATTAAGGGGACGCGAATTCATGATACATTCAACCTGTGCTAAAACTGTTTGCAATTCTTCATAAGTTAGAAGTTGCAAACCAATGACTCTATATAAATGTGTCTTGAGACTTTTAATATTAGATTCCCACATAGAACCAAAATGCGGTGATCTAGGCGGAATCATCTTCCAATTTATTCTATGCAAGAGAAGTTCTTGGGAAAGAGATGTATTAAATTTTGAATTCAATAAAAATGTATATAAATCATCCAACTGTGCCTTTGCGCCAACGAAATTCGTCCCGTTGTCGGAATAAAGGCAAGCCACAGGCCCCCGACGGGAAATAAAACGTTTAAACGCGGCCAAGAACGCATCAGAGGTCAAGTCAGAGACCAACTCAATGTGGACTGCCTTTGTGACTAAACACACAAAAAGACAGATGTATGCCTTTTGAGCATGTTGTCCTCTTCGTCGAGAAAGAGTGATGCGAATAGGACCAGCATAGTCCACACCAGTATGTACAAATGCTTTAGCCTCTGAGACGCGATATGCAGGAAGGTCTGCCATGATCGGCGTCGGATGATGCGGATTTAATTTGAAACAAGAATTACATTTCCGAGTGATAGATCTTACGACAGTTCTGGCATCCAATATCCAGTAACGCTGTCTAAGGATTGATATGAGAAGTCCAGGTCCGGTATGACAATTAATTACGTGGTAATGTTGAATAATCAAATTGACCACGTGATCATTTTTCGGAAGAAGGGCTGGATGCTTGGCATCAAAGGGGAGATTCGACTTGGATAGTCTTCCGCCAACTCTTAAAATGCCTTCTTCATCTAAGAAAACTGCCAGAGATCGGAGTTTCTTGGATGGTAACTTGGAATCCTTCAGTAAAGCGATATCTTGTGAAAAGTAAACAGATTGTAAGGTACGGATCATAACTCGTTCCGCTACATTTATATTTCCAGGACTCAAATTAGCGGTAAAATTATTTTTATATCTAATAAAGCGGAGTACATAACATATTGTACGCAATAATTTATCCCAAGAAGAGATGCGTTGAGCTAACTCACATAATATCGGAGGTTCAGTCATAGCGGTAGCCGTTAAAACATGAGCTTTATGCTCAGGAAGTTCTCCAGAATCCATGGGAGAAAATCTTTTAATAGGCCATAAATTAGGTGGTTGCTGTAACCAAGAAGGGCCACTCCACCACAACGGATGAGATATAAGTTGGGATGGCAGCAAACCACGAGAAAGGCAGTCACTGGGATTTTCAACTCCAGCTACGTGATAGAAGTGTTCAGGTGTTAAGTTTTCTTGACACTGCGCGATGCGGTTACTAACGAAAATAGAAAATCGGTGCGGAGATGAGTGAATCCAGGATAGAGCAATAGTAGAATCGGAGAACGCATAAACTCCTGAAATCAGGAAGCGGTTGGAGTAAGACTCCTTCACAGTTCGTATTAATTTTGACATTAGCACGGCTGCACATAGCTCGAGTCGTGCCAACGTTGTCACTTTAGTTGGTGATACCTTAGACTTTGCACAAAGCAAATTTACTGTAACAGTAGAAGGGAAGGTACAGTGAGCATAAATCGCACAACCATATCCGTTCATACTAGCGTCGCAGAAGGCGACGAGAGTCAGAGTGCAGTCAAGCGTAACACCTACATGACGCGGAATACGCAAGGTATCAAGAAGCGGAAATTCCTGTATAAGGACGTTAAATTTTTGGGTTATGTGTAAAGGAGTAGGATCGTCCCAGCCAATATTGCTCAGCCATAGCTCTTTAATGAGTAATTTAGCGTAGATAATGACGGGAGCGATCAGACCTAACACATCGAATAGGCGGGCTACCACCGAAAGTATTTTTCTTTTAGTACATTCCTCAGAAACCTTATAGGAAGTAAAGCGGAAAGTATCATCAAGAGGTTCCCATGATAACCCTAGAACTTTCGATACATTTTGACAAGAGTCAAAATGTAAAGAGGAGCGGTGTGTGTCAGGAAGACTGCTCATAAGCTCTGATGAATTGCTACGCCATTTTACCAAATCAAAGGAGCCCGAAGCGAACATCTGAATCAGGTCTTGAGCCAAACTCTTGGCAGTATCCCTATTTGGAGCGGAGTAGACCAAATCATCCATGTAAAGGCTCGATTCCGCAATTTTAGCAGCTTCTGGGAAGTAGGAGCTCATATCCGAAGCCAACTGTCTCACAGTGCGCATTGCCAGAAATGGACTTGACTTGAGACCGAAAGGAACGCAATTAAATTCAAATGTGCGGATATTATCATTTTCATTAAATCTGAATAATATTCGTATGTATTTGCGTTGATCATTAATAACGCCAATACGCAAATACATATGTTTAATGTCAGCATTCATGGCGATTGGGAACAATCGAAACTCTGACAACAAACGAAATAAATCGGTTTGCATGTTTCGACCGACATGAAGAACATCATTTAATGATATTCCGGTATGAGTTTTCGCGCTGGCGTCAAGCACAACACGCGGCATCGGCTTGTCGGAACGGACGACCGCGTGATGCGGTATGTAATAACCTGTATCCGAAACGTCGGGCTCCGAGACCAAACTCAAGTAACCGTTATCGATATATTCTTGTATCACCTTGTTATAATTATCCCTTAAATTCGCATCTTGTCGAAATCTCCTCTCCAGAGCCAAAAGTCGTCGCAATGCAACAGAACGAGAGTTGCCGAGCTCTGACGGCTCTTTACAGAAAAGAAGAGAGACAGTGTAACGGCCGGTGTCATCGCGAGTCACAGTCGACGTATACAAATTCTCACATTCCGTTTCCTCAGGCGATAAAAATTCAGTTTGCGGTAGTTCTTCAAGTTGCCAAAATCTTTGAAGTAAATCATTTAGAGTAAGCGTAGTAAAAGAAGCGGATGTATTATTACAATTAAAATTTGCGGAAGCGGTAGATTCAATAAGAGAAGCGGTAGGTTCAATAAGAGAAGCGGTAGGTTCATTCAGAGAAGCGGAATTATTATGCAGATGCGCGGTGTTTTCATTTTTCTGTGAAGGATAGTCACCCATAAAAACATAGCCAAAAACGGTAGACAAAGCGGGTGGGGCACGCGGTCCAATATCAAGTTTATTCCCCAAATAAATATAAGGAAACAACTGTGCACCCAGTATAATGTCGATGTTACCAGGAATATTCCAAGTCAAATCGGCGAGCGGTAAATTATCAAAATAACTGAAATCATTATTTAAATTTATAAAGCGGGAGGGTAACTCATCCGTTATACAATCCACAACTAAAGCGTATATCTTATATTTATATTTAGAAGATAAGCGGGACTCAATATCAACATAAACATATCCATGTATAGGTCGCGACGAAATACCAACACCCTTAACAAACGAATTACACAACGGCACAATCGGTAAGTTTAATTTACGGCAACATTCAACAGTAATTAAATTATTTTGTGATCCGTTATCAATAAGACACCTAACCACAACTTGCCCCTTTCTCCCCTGCGGCTTTGCAAATACTTGAGCGGTCGAAAGTAATATCGAATTATTAGATCTAGCCTCTGACGTTAATGACAGCGACGGACAAGCATACCCGGGCGCATCGCGTAACTCCGGTTGCGGCAGGTTACCGGTAGAGGGCGCGGCGGTGGTAGTAGTGGCGGAGGTAGCCACGTTCACTACAGAGGGCGCGGGCGGCGGCGGCGGCAACGACGCGAATTTCACCGACATATCTCGCGGTGGCAACTGAACGGTTCGCGTGTCACGTCTAGTTAGGTCATTCTTATTACTATTATTAAAATGTAAAAGACTATGGTGTCGCTTCTGGCATAGTTCGCAAACATTCGATGACCTACAGTTGGTGGTAGTGTGCGTAACACTAAGACAATTAATACATCCTCGTTTAGATTTAATGAAATTAAACCGATCATTTACGGAAGGTAAATTTTTAAATTTAAAACAATTATAAAGTTTATTATGTTTACTATCTGAACAAAAAACACATAAAAGTGGTTTATTTGAGTGAGCGGGAGAAATAGGTATAGAATCTTGACTCGCGACGAACGACTTATAGGTACGTGAGCGCGACTCACGCGCGGCAGCAGCGGAAGGTTTGTTCCCAACCGGGCCTAAACCTGTATTTGTATTAGAAGGATATAATTTGTCTGAGCGTTCTAAAATCTTAACTTGATCTTGAACAAAGCTTATGAAATCCTTTGAAGATGGAATCTCAACATCACGGACAGATAACTCAAATGAGTGTGCGGTTAGAGAATCTATTTTCTTTAAACCACAATGCAATAGAATAAAATCAGTTAAATTGTTTATATCTAATTGCTTAAGAGCGGCAAGTGAAGAGGAATATTTTTCTATAAAGGTATTTAAACTATGTGCGGAATGAGAACAACCTTTTAATTCTAAAATATTATTTAAATAATGTGTGCCTAAAGACCTTTTATCTTGATATTTTTTAACAAGTGAATTCCAAATAATAGAATAGGAATCACCTGTAGGTATAATTCCTGCGGTTATTTTTAAAGCAGAATGAGTTAATTTACCCATTAAATACTGAATGCGGTGTGAGTCAGTCAATTGATTGTTCTCATGAATATTTGTTTTAAATGACTCATAAAAGATGGGCCAATTTTCTGTCTTTCCATCAAAAGTAGGCAGTTCAATGGATGGAAGTTTTATAGTAGGGACACCGGTACTGTTATCCGAGTGCTGTGGTAAAGACAAATGATCTGATGATATTTTATTTCGGACCCTTTTTATTCTAATGTACATATCATCAAATGCTTCTAAACTTTGGAAATCAGGTGAAGATTCTGGTTTTAAACTCAATTCAATTTCAATTATCTGATATAATAAGTTTTTATATTCTGTTCTCAACTCATCAATTGTTTCTGAATCAGCTAAAAATTGTTCATTACTACGTGATTCGAAACTAGAAATATTGCTGGATAAATTGTATAAGCGGTTTATTCTTTTAAATATAATTTCTTTTTCACCTTTCAACATATAAAGTTGTTTTGAAGATTTGTTTTGATCCATTTTGTCTTTACTCATTCTTAGGATTTTGACCAAAAGGAATTACTATTAATTTTCTTTTATTGAAATAATTTAAGATTATATATGTAAATGAATATGAAATAACAGTTATTAATTTCAACTTTTTGATTAAAACTTAGATATTTACCAAAATGGCGGCGTGAAACTATAAGATTACAGGTTGTTGTATGAGAATTACAAATTGAAATGTGGAAGTTATTTATTGATTTATAGATTTTAATATTACGATTAAGCTAATAAGTTAAAGGCTGGACAATGTCCGAGCTCGTAAGGACCATAAATTATGGTGGGGGCTTTGATCCCACACCATATATTCAACAGGCTACCGTGTAAATAGATAGCCTGCTTGATGTGATTTTAAAGCGGGTTTTAAATTATTTGGTTGAACAAGGCGGGCGGCTGCTATAACGCAAGCGATAGTAAACACACTGCACTCACCTCCAATCCATCCAAAGCACGTAGATCGTCTTTATCCAGTTGTCGTTTTTTGGTTATCCTTCTTTAAGTGTTTTCCTCTTCTTGTGTGTGGTTGTATTTGGCGGATATTTTTAAGTGCGGCGAAAAGAAATCCTTTATATGGTGACCCTTACGTACGGGTCTTAAATTTTTAACAACGTCGTCACATTAGCGGTTTCACAGAGATGAACGAACGAAGAGAGTGAAGTTAGAGTGAGCGACAAACGACATGCCACAGATTATCATACGGCACTGGATTGATGTCAGTCAGCGCATGGTGCAACGCACACTAACGCCACTACAGCCACCCACTCAATCTTACTAAATAATTTAAGGCAAATTAACCGATAATCGGCTTCACCATCGATAGTGTATTCAAAAATCAATAGTATATAAATCTGTATAAGTTATTTACATAATTAACTTTAACCTAAAATCAAAAAAAAATATTCTTATTTAAAATGACAATGGGCCCGATTCGACGTTGAATTCCTTTTTTTAAGTGTTTCTTAATGTTGTGACAGAAAGAGAAAAAAAATGTTTTTTTATGAGACTGTCACGTTTCACGTCGTAAAATTTGACACTGGAGGGGCTCTAAAATTCACTTTTAGGTAGTTGAATATAACACTTTAAAATTTGACGACCTTTTTGGCGATGATGGGGTTAACATACTGCCTCAGACGCCAGTGCTTGCGGGTTCGATTCCCGCACAGAACAAGAAAAAAGATGTTCCGGGTCTGGGCGTTTATCTATATATATATATTTTCTATTCTAGGTTCCCCCTTAGTGCGCTACATAGTATATCATAACATAAGCTTTGCTTACTTTGAGGCCATGTAGTGGTGTCATTGTCTGGGGATTATCGGCCCGGGCACCGGATCATCCATATAGAATAGATTATAAATTATCTAGCGCACAGTGAAATTGTATAACATCACTCTCTACCGACTTTTTGCAAACAACTTATTCGTTAAAAACCTTATAAGACAACTACTATGTGAAGTACTGCAAAGAAAGGGATAGAACTAAATCCGTTCGATAGTAATCCGTTCGTTCGTTCGAACATTGAAATCGCTGCGCAAAGTTAAATAATTATTTCCTGAGTTAAAGTTACCAAATTTACCTTAGCATAACTGAAAAACTTCTGTGAGTGCATAAAGTTCCTTGTCTCAAATAGAAAGTGCCGTAAACATAGTGTATTTACGTAAATCTCAACTTTAAAATAATCACCAGTGCTTCTATAAAAACTTGATGAGGGTGCTTCGACATTTTATTTGCATTTATTGCTGGTGCTGAATTGAAGATCTGGAGTGAGAACATAATATCCACCATTCATATTTCAATTTCACATTGTTTATGTTTTGTTCGAGGTTAACTGTGAGTGACATTTGACATTTTACTTTGACACTTGAGCCCGACAGTGACATTTGCTGTCTTTCAATAGTGATTGAGTTGCGTTCCGTAATAAATAACGCCCTACATTCAACCTTACGGATTGCATTTACGAATTGTTATGTCTTCATCTGAGAAACAAGGTAAACTTAAATGTGCTGGGTGTAATAACCTTGCAGGAAATGAAAAAACACTACAATGTTCAAATAAAAAATGTAGCCTAAGATTCCACATAGGATGTATCGGCGGGACGGCGCCTGCAGGAAATCAAATACCAACGTGGGTCTGCCCTATCTGTGTTTGCAGTAAAAAAAGAACTGGGGACAATTCATCGACTCCTGTAAGGGCACACTTACCTACCCACGAGGAGTCCCTCAACGTCAACCAACGACCCCGGGGTCCATCCCATACGACTTCTACACTCCCTGAGCTCATGGAAATCATAGACGAAATCAAATCCATGAGGACAGACATGTCGCAAATTAAGAGCCAACTTACTACATTAACAGTTTCCATTAGCCAATGCCAGGAAACAATTGCGTGCTTTTCGGACTTTTATACCGAAACTCGCAATCGCTTGCAACAATTGGAGGAGAAACAGCAGCAGATAGTTGAACTGAAGGGCCAGGTAACCCAGCTAAACGATACCTTAAATGTGCTATCCCAATATGCCCTAAAAAATGAGGTTGAGATTATAGGAATCCCTGAGTTGCCTAATGAAAACCTGGAACACACAACTTTGATGATGGCACAAAAGATCGGTGTATCCTTAAAAAGCGAAGACATAGATTGGGTGTCCAGAACTGGCCCGAGGAAATTGCCGACAAATTCAGAGCAAGCTGACTCTGCTGATACTTACCCCAATTCAAGACCTGTAGTAATACGCTTCCTCAGGAAAATAAAACGGGATGATTTTCTGAAGTCATCCAAGATTAGGAGGAATATCTCGCCTAAAGACATTGAAATTGGTAATCTCACTAACAAAATTTATTTTAACGAACGCCTTACTGCTGAAAATCGGCGATTATTTCGTGAATGTCAAATTAGAGCCCGCCAATTGGCTTTTAAATATTGCTGGATCCAAAATGGTATCATCCATGTCAGAAAAGATGAAGGAAGGGGCTTTCCTGCAATACAAATTAGAAATTGGAATTCTCTGGAAGATAAACTCAAGCTGCCGTCTATTTTGTAATCTTTTTCGAGGTCCTCTTAGTCTTTCACTGTTATTCTATATTTATATATGTTTTAAATATGCGACGGACCGACAGCTTTTTATTGATGATCTCAAACATAACATTTATACCGTAACAAACACAATACACTCATCGCTCTTTACTAAATTCGATCTCAAATCACATTATTCTGTATGTACACTACACAATACTTTCACACTTATACACAATCCACTCTCCACAAAATCACACGTAAAAATAACTATACACGAACAATCTATAATGGGCTCAAATCTCAAAACAACGAAATCAATTAACAAGTCTGACAGTTTTCAAATCCTTCAGGGAAATCTTTTGTATAATTTAATAGTTATCTATGGCTACGATTGATATTAGCACACTAAATGAATTTGATGAAGCTTGAAACATTGACTGTCAGACTTGCTCACTTGAAGACTGTAAGGTAGTTCTAAATAATTCGTATAATCTCAAAATTCTTACTTTTAATATTCGTAGCATTCATAAAAATATCGATCAATTTTGTATTGCCCTTAAGCGACTGGATATGCAGGTTGATGCTATAATACTAACTGAGTGCTGGCTTGACTCCGGTGTTACAACGAAATCCATTCCTGGTTACACCAGATTTTTCACTAATAATAACACAAACAAATGTGGAGGTGTTGTCGCTTATGTATCAAACAAGTGGACACCAAATGTCGTAGAGCCTCTATCAAACGACGTAGAATGCCTTCAAATAGATCTTAATGAATCCATCACAATATTTGGCATTTACCGCTCACCTTCAATAAAAAAATTGGACTCATTTTTTACTTTTCTCAGAAACACAACTACTTATTCAAAACATGGCAATGTTGTCCTGGCCGGGGACATGAATATTAATATCCTGGATAGGGAAAATGTTGACACTTCTGATTACTTATGTGTGATGGCTGAATCTGGTTTTCATCCTGCAATCACGTTACCTACTAGAAATCGCTCGTGCCTTGATCATATATTTATCCGCTCCAAAAATACTCTACCAAACGCGCTAGGGGTAGTAGCTAGAACGAGTATAACCGATCATTACATTTGTATATTAGGTGTTTCTTGTCTCCCTGTAAATAAACCTCGCCGTGATAGAATCATTAATAAAATAGAATACGAAGGACTGAAAAATGAAGTAAAATCAGTCAACTGGGATCCAGTTCTGAACAAAAAAGATGTTACGGAGGCTCTAAGTATTTTCAATAAAATATTATCGCTTGCACTTCAAAAACACACCATCCAAAAGCGCATAAGCCGCTCGAAATTTGCTCTACAACCCTGGATAACGCCAGGGCTGATTCGATGCATGAAACACAAAGATCGGCTACACTTGGACGTTCGTGCTAACCCGGAAGATGAGTTTAAAAAATTGGTGTACACGCGTTACAGAAACTTTTTCCGAGTTTTACTCTCTCGTTTAAGAAAGGAATATGATAGTAAAATGTCATCGGATAACAAAGACAATCCCATACATCTTTGGAAAGCCATTAAAAGCGTCACGGCAACTGACACCGTAAGCACCAGTGCTTCAAATCTTCTTAAAATTATCCCTAACAATCCAGTTGAATCATTAAATATATGTAATAAGTATTTTTCTGAAGTAGGCGAAAAATTGGCAAAGGATATCCTAGTTAGAAACAGCAAATCAATAGACGATCTAGTTTCTAATACTAATTCTACCCCCCCTTCATTTTCTTTATTTCTACAACCTACTGATGAGTTAGAATAAAACAAAATTATATCAAATCTAAAATGCAATAGCGCACCGGGTTTGGATGGTTTTTCTCCAAAATTAATCAAATCTCTCAAATGCTTCATCTTGCGTCCTCTCACTCACATAATTAATTTGAGTATCTCTTCTGGTACTGTCCCTTGTGATTGGAAGCGTGCTGTTGTCGTACCAATACACAAAAACGGCCCTAAAGTCACTCCGAATAATTATAGACCGATCTCATTGCTTAGCGTACTTTCCAAGGTGATGGAAAAAGTACTGAGTTCTCGTCTTATTCGCTTCTTTGAAAAAAACTCGCTGCTATCGACTAACCAGTATGGTTTCCGATCAGGCATGGCCACTGAGGATGCAGTGCAAAAACTTGTGGAAAAAGTGTCGAATGCCCTTGACGGTAAACAGCACTGCATTGGTATTTTCTTAGACCTCGCTAAGGCATTCGACACCATATCACCAAGTATCCTCCTCAAGAAACTTGAAAATCTAGGAGTCAGAGGTTTACCCCTTCAGTGGTTTATAAGTTACATGAGTGATAGGCGCCAATGCGTACGAGTTGGAGACACAATCAGCGATGAAGTAATTCTGAATTTTGGCGTTCCTCAAGGCAGCGTCCTTGGCCCGATTCTATTCTTAGCGTATATTAATGACATCTCGAATCTGCTCCCTCACTCTGTAGACACCATTTGCTACGCTGACGATACCGTCTTGCTCTCATACGGTAAAACCTGGGATATAGCTTTTCAGCAAGCTCAGCTCGCTTTGAATCGAGTAAATAATTACCTAGATGCAAATCTTCTTACTTTAAACATCTCCAAAACTAAATTTGTGTGTTTCAGAATTACCAAAGCATCCGAACCTAGGCTAGTATCTAAATTAACAGTTCATTCAGAATGTAATCCTGCCAATAACACTGATTGTGTATGTCCATCGATTGAGCGCACACATTGCATTAAGTACCTGGGAGTAGAAATTGACGAAAGCCTGTCCTTCAAACCACACTTAATTTTGATGGCAAACAGAGTGCGCAAACTGATTCATATCATGAAACTCTTGCGTAACTCAGCCGACGCCAAAACAGTTCGGCTTGTTTATGTGGCCCTCTGTGAATCCCTTATATGTTATTGTATAAGAGTGTGGGGTGGAGCTGGGAAGACGGCAATGCTGGGACTGGAGAGAGCTCAGAGATCAGTAATTAAAGTTGCATATAAGAAGCATTATTACTATCCCACAGATCAGCTGTACCGGGAAACCAAATTCCTAAGCGTGCGTAAACTATTCATCCTTCGTGTAACACTTTATTATCACCGTAAGATCTTAAACTCTGAAATTTACACGAATTTATTAAAAAAAAGAGTTTTCGCTGTTCCTCAACAATGCGTAAACACTGCATTTGCATGGCGTTTACCTAGTTTCACTCATCCATTTGTATACAATCGCATGCATCAACTGTGCCACATAAGTGAATGCAGCATAAGAGAGGCCAAAACTCTAGTAGTCAATCTGTTGCTCCATCTTTCTTACCTGTCTACAGAGAGTTTGGTCACAGATTCGGAACTGAACATTCGCCATTTCATATCTAATATAAAATTCCCAACAGCTACTACATAATGCCCTTCACGCACACAAAAACATAACTGCACAAACACTGGGTACTTTCAACACACACACTCACAGACACACACACACATACACACACACAAACACTCACTCACACTCAAGTGATCCGCCGTATGTAATAATCTCCATAAAAAAGGATTGTAACTTTATTAGCTCCTCAGTTGAAAATTTTTATATTAATTTTGTAAGTAATCATAATTATAGACTCCCGAGATACAGGACAAGTTCCTAGTTCGGGGTCTGTTGTATAAAAAAAAAGAAGAATATATATATAATGTACATTATCTTAATTCCTATAACTATGTAAAACCTGTTCAGCTTTGTAACTACTTTTTGGAAATAAAATATTATTATTATTATTAGAACTATTCCCTAATTTTAAGCAGTTAGCGAGAGATGGTGTACCGCACATTGACCATTGTTATTAATAAATATATAGTTTCCAGGTCAGGTAAGAGATAAACCAATGAGAAATGGTAGTTCTAAGTAAGTGGCTCTATGTGCTACCGTTTTTTGTTCAAACTTTGCAAGTATATCTAAAATAATAATAACCGTAAAAAATCGTTCGTCTGTACGACAAATTTTACTAATATAATTAGTTCATCAACAATTTACTCTCAAACGGTACCTACAAAACCTTAAACAAGACGGCAGACGGCCGTTTTCTAATATTCCTAACTCTATGGCTTTATATTTTAAAAGGCTCGAAATGAAAACATCAGGTAAAGTATAATTAATAAATAAATAATAAGTAAATATTTCTGACACTCACACAACATTATCTAGCCCAAATTAAGTTTCTTAATGAACTTGTGTTCGCGCCAGTTACCCTTAGGTGGCGCTAGTCTGTGGTTTTGTTTCAATGAACGAAGACGAATGGTTTTTGACAGACGTCAAAACGTCAAAATGATATTATTGTTGATTGATACTCTTGTGACTTGGCGCTTGGCATGTACATTGAATTTCTTTTTGTTACGGTGATTGTGAAAGTTTTGTGCAACGATTCGTTAGAAGAAAGGTGTTATATTATATTTAAGTATAATTAATATACTTCCATTCCTATCCCACTTTATATAATCGATTCCCCTCCTAATTACATATCTATTTTACATCTTCAACAACGTGAGCCCCAGATGCCGGTGAGTTTGTTCTCTCTTTATTAATTGAAGATATTTTAAAAGCAGTGACTAATCGCTGCGTGCAGGCATAACATTAATTATTGCCCGTTCAAACTGGTAGCAGAGCGTGGTTAGTTGGATATCTTTATTCCCTAACCTTCAAACTTAACCTTGTATGGTTTGACCAAATTGGTTAATTTTGTTCCATTCCTGGTATAATATCCAGTGTTTGTTGTTTGGATTTTGGTAACAATTCATACAATTGCAATAAGTATTGTATTTCAACATAAAACTTTACATAATATACATTCTTTGGTTGTCATACAAATTCATTGTAATCAGGTCTACCTAATTTAAAACTTAGATTCCAATTTAAAGTGTTGAAATACTGTGTTATTTTGGTTATTTTTTGTGTATTTTGGTTCCTCAGGACTTACTGTTAGGAAAGTAATTTGTTTTGTTTGTTAAAAAGGGGAATTTGATTATATTATAGTACTTGTTTGAAGTTGATCTCACAGTTACCGGGTTTTGTTTATAACATTATAATTTCATTCTATTTTGTGTTTTGTTATCTTTTAATAATTGAGTTTTGATTTGGAGAGTTGCTTTTTAACCAACAGCGCACAAAGGAAGGTTATTGTTTTAAGTTAAGTTTCCTTTTAATTTGTTTCTAAACTTTGTTTTTCTTTTTGATTTTGTTTTGAATTTAGTTCAATTAATTATTGTTGGTTAATTACTATGAGTCCCAATCCACTTACCACCGCAAGGGCAGGGGTCCGTGGTGTATTGCGTTGGCTTGCTGGTGCAGTGGCCCTCATTGTTAGGACGGACCGGGTTCAGGCTTTGTTAACCCGATATGAGGGATTGCCTGCCCGACTTCAAGAGCTGGAACGACATGCCACTGAGTTCCGCACACATATGATGGAGGAGTCTGTTGACGATGTGGCCCTCCTGGAGGAATTTGAACGCGATGTTGACCAGGCCTTTGGATTGGCTAATCAACTTACCGAGGCTGCCAAAGGGATCCTGGCTGCTAATAGGGGAGAGCCGGGTTTGAGCGGGGAAACTAAACCGACCCCGCCGGCTTTGTTGGGAAGATTGCCCACCTTAGAGATCCCCAACTTTAATGGTGACCTCACCATCTGGATGGGATTCATCAACTTATTTGATAGTTTGGTTGATTCGAGGGAAGATTTGTCGCCCAGCCAGAAATTGGATTATTTGCGCTCCGCTCTTCGCGAAGCCAGCTCGGTGGTCCAGCACCTCATTATTAGCAATGCCAACTATCAGGTTGCTCGGCAATTGTTAGTTGAGCGGTACCAGAATGTCCACTTACTAGCGGACACTCATGTGGCATGCATTTTGGGTTTGCCTAGAGTTACTCGAGTGTCCTCCTTAAGGAAGGAGTTAGTCAACCCGCTGTTGACTGCGGTCAATTCTTTGCATCGTTTCGATGCGCGGTGGATTAGTGGTCTTTCATCCTGCTGCACATCGTCTTGACGAAGCTGCCCGCCGAGATGAAGGGTCGGTTTGAGCAGAGGTACGGAGGAAATAGTGCCTCGTACCTCCCCCCTTTCTCGGACCTCCTTCGGTTTTTGGAGGACGAGTTTGGAGGTCACGGACAGATTGGCTGATCCTACACCGGGTCCTAGCGTGGGTCGTTCAGTGGAAGCAAGGAGACCGCCCCGGCGCCCGACCCATCAAGATGCTGCTGTCCAGCGGGGCAACCCCCCCGCACCGCAACAACGGTGCCGATATTGCAGAGGGGAGGTACATGATGTGCGTGCTTGCGGGAAGTTTGGTGGGCTCCGTATTGCGGGGCGGAGAGCCATCGCCAAGCAACGTGGATGGTGTTATTTATGTTTGGGGGATCACAGACAATCAGTGTGTCCCCAGGCCAGTCATTGTGGTCACTGCGGCGGGAGGCATCACCCCCTCCTTTGTTTGAACTGCAATGGTTCTGGGAGCGATATGGGCTCAAATTATTAGCACACGGGCGGGGGCCCCGCGCGCCTGAGGTTTTGTCGGGACCTATGCCTCCTCGGGGAAGACAAGGTCAGACTTCCCGGGCTGGAGGTGAATGGAGACGGGTTACCCACTTTATATAATTGATCCCCTCCTAATTACTTATCTATTTTATATCTTCAACAACGTGAGCCCCAGATGCCGGTGAGTTTGTTCTCTTTTTTTTTTTTTTTTTATAATTGACTAAACCCGCGTTTGACCTCAATCTCACCTGATGGTAAGTGACGATGAGGTCGAAGATGAAAGCACACGGGTTTAGGAAGGAACTGACTCTTTATACAATATTGCCGGAACACATTACCGCCGGAGCGGTAACATTTGGCGGCAGACTTTATATAAAGGGTGGTCGCTAGCCAGGCGGACCCAGAAGGGATCCTACCACCAAGCAAAAAGTAGTCTCTCTATATTAATTGAAGATATTTTAAAAACAGTGACTAATCGCTGCGTGTGGGCATAACATTAATTATTGCCCATTCAACTTGTGTTATGGATACTAGATAACTGATATAGTTAAGAAATATATAAACATACATATTCAATAAATACATATTTTTATTAGAATAAGCATATAAACATCCATGACTTGAAGACTAATATGTGTTCATCACACAAATATCCGCCGCCGCCGGGATTCGAACCCAGGACCTCTGGCATAAGGGCAATGTATGTTACCGCTACACCAACCCGTCGTTTAATAAAATAATAATTACTAATTAATTAATAATAATAAACTCTTTATTGTACACCAACATGGTTACAGAGGAAAAATTACATTACATGATGAATTAAGTTTACCGAATTAAGTGGGCGCACGAACGGCCACCATTCGGTGATAGCGTTTTTTATAATAGTTTTGAAAAAGGACGAAACGGGACCAACTCGCTTGTTTACTAAAAACCGGCGCGGCGACGCACAAAAGGCCACGAGACCGAAAATAGACCCAAACTGTAAAAACAACATTAAATTTGAAATTACCTTTAATCAAGTATATTTTTTCCCAAAACAGTTTCGAGGTAATTTACATACATACATTTAAGATCCAATGCTGCCAAATTTTCCAAGCTTCTCATCTTCTATAAGGTCTTCCTGTCTTACTATATGTATAATATTTTGAAAGTAGTTTAAGTATAATGTGTGGGTGTAAATTATGAAAAAAAAAAACATATTTTTCATCAATTTAAATTAAAAAAATCTTCTTAGTGCACTAATTTTAATTTTATTCTACAATTTTATGAAAAATTGAAAACAATTGTTTTAGCTTAACATAAGTTGCTGAGATAACATCTTCTATAATGAAAATAAACACTAAATATCTTAACCCTTTTTTGGAGCATATGCCAAGAACATGTGAAACATTGGAGCGCTACAAACGCGCGATGTTCACGAAGTGGCGTTGCTGCTTCTTCACTGTGGACGCCGCGCTGCCGCTGCAAGAAGTCAGCGTTTTGGCAACTTACATCATCGTAGTTCTGCAGTTCGCTTTCCTTTGATCTCTTGTAAATATTAAAACACTACGGCCTTTGAGTATTTTATTTCCGAACATTTAACAATTACTTTCTTTATAGGATTACCTTTATCTCTATAAAACTGATAATGACATATAAAGAAGTACATTATGCAAAGTGAAACATTAGGCGATCCTATGAGTCACATCAGGTTAAAATGCAGGCATACCCTTTCTGTTTTCTTTTCAAGTAGGACATAATATATAAGTTTAACAGTAGAAGATTCAGAGTCTCAATAGTGCTGTCTTTCCATAACAACTCATAAATAAGTTCAATGGACTCCTTATGTATACAGGGTGAAACATGATTCGTGTACAGATATAAGTGTTTCTTACTGTTTAGCTTCAGTTTAAACATGTGGACGTGACAGCAGGAACAAATATGCCAACATTTTTTGATAATTCCTAACCAAAAATGTTGTTGTGGCACTGGAGAGCTACGTTGAACTACCATAAATCCATACTATGTTACTAAAATAATAATAATAATTTATTTCCTTTAAATCTTAGTCTAATTACAAATGTAGATTAGGGTCCCAGAAACCCCGCTCTTCCTTAATTTATCATTTTTATAATAGACAGGTACAAATTAACTTGCAAAGATTTCAGGGTAGAATTTATAAGTTTAGGTACCTATTTCAATCTTCAATCCACGTTCAATCAAGAACATGATCGAAGAGTAATGAGAATGGTATAAATAAAGTATTGTGGGAAGTTATGTATCTCAGGTTTATTCAATATTTTCGAAGTTTCACCAACTACATAGTGAAGTTTTTTCTAAAAGATAACATGGTAAGTAAATTTAATATAAAAATTCTAACTAATGTATTGGAATAACTTTTCGATCATGTTAAAAGACTTGCCTAAAGTTATGGCTTAGGGAGTCGGCCTCATAAAGTTTTAAGACTGTCTTAAGCATTTAGGCATTGACCTAAGTTTAGTGCAACGCAATTTTTGTTCCTAAGCACGTCCTAGTGACTTAAGTATTAACTTAGGAGCTATCAAAGTTTAGTGCAGACGGGCATAAAAGTTGTTCAGATTGCAAGACTGTATCCCTTGTGGGATAGGCAGAACACCAGACGCTCTTGTGTCACGATTGACAAATTTGAAGGTATTACAAAGATGGAGAGAGACTATTGCAGTGACAGCGGCCAGCCTATCGCCCACTAAATAAGCTCCAATAAAACTTCTGTCCCTTACTGACTTTTACGTCCGGGAGGAGACGCTTCTGGCACATTCTTTGTTTTTCCTTTGCACCCAGTCCAGTATGAGAAGTACATTTGCCTGTTATTACATTTAAGCTAAGCGCAGAAAGATACACAATATATGGATCCATAAACGTTTTGGGATCACAGTAGGAATTGTAGCCAAACATGACAAAAGTTAAGAATCTATTTGAAGTCACAATATTATTTTTTAATGTATATCTTTGTATATGAAATAATCGTATAAATAACCACCGTTTTGTATTAGCTCCACAGTTGGTTTTGTCTGTTCATAATAAAAAAATAAAAAAATCAAATCCCCAGACAATCACACCAACTACATACATGGCCCCAAAGTAAGCATAGCTTGTGTTATGAGATACTGAATGAATCCCAAAAAAGGTTTCACAAATAAAACTCAGTAAAGCGAGTGAAATCGATATATATCGATTTTCTACAAAAATCGAAAGTTTATCTCTAATATCAAAGTATATCATAATTTCTAACTGATTACCTAACTTACATAGCAGCATTGACAAAACAAAGTTAAAAAGAATCTGATAATTTAACATTAAACATTAAATTAGTTTTCAAAACATATGAATTAAAATAAAAAAAATATATGTTTGAGTATAAGTAAATAGTTTTATAATAAAAACTATAACAAAATATTGTCTTAAGTTGTTTGAGATGATCATTAAAACTTCTCTTTTTTCCAATAAAATTATATTTCAATATTACAGGTTTCTTGCGTTATAAATTTGGCGGGAATTACAATTCAAAGCGACGTATGTTCTTTAGCAAATGTGTAGGCGCACTGACGATCGATCGCGGCTTCGATCCGGTGAAGCCCGTAGACCCCGCTCCCGCGCGCCGCGTCCCTTTGTCGCCATGCGATATTTATTTTAGCGCGCGCACATTCTCCACGGCGTTGAAAGCTTTAAGCTTTCAAATAACAATTAATTCGTGTCCTCTGTGATTAGTAGCGGACACAATCGGTTGACGGCTCTTCTTATAGTGCCCGTCGTAGTTTTGCCGTCTGCTACACGGCTGATTCCGTCGGTTCCGGGATACAATTGAGTCACACGAGCAAGTCTCCATTGTAGAGGTGGTACATTATCGTCCTTCAATAAAACTAAATCTCCTATAAGAAGTTCCTTCTGTGGTCTTCTCCATTTCGCGCGTGTCTGCAGCTCCGAAACAAACTCCTTCCGCCATCTCTCCCAGAAATGCTGCCTCAACTTCTCGATGTATTGGTATCTTGTAGGCCGCTTAACGTCGATAGGTACGGATGGTAGCGACGTCATTGGTCGACCAATAAGAAAGTGCCCAGGAGTTAAAGGACTAGGATCTGAAGGGTCCGACGAAAGAGGGGCAAGTGGACGCGAATTTAAAATGGCCTCTATTTGTGTGAACAGTGTAGCTAACTCTTCAAATGTTAAAGATGCGTTACCAACAACGCGACGTAAATGGTGCTTTGCGGACTTTACACCTGCCTCCCATATACCTCCAAAATGAGGTGAGTAAGCAGGACTAAACTTAAATTGAATGGCTTCGTTGCATGCGAACTCTGACACAGACTGACGACTGGACCTTAAAAGTCTACCTATTTCATTGTTGGCGCCTTTAAAATTTGTACCGTTATCACAAAAAATCGTTGAAGGTTTACCTCGTCGTGAAATAAAGCGGCGCAACGCTAAAATAAAAGCTTCGGTGCTTAAGTCACTAACCAATTCCAAGTGGTACAGCTTTAGAAGTAAGACAAACGAACAAACATAAATAGCACTTAGATATACGATTGCCTTTTCCTTTGCGACTAGAGATAAGAAACGGACCTGCCATATCGACACCACACACACAAAATGGTAAGGTTGGAGTATTTCTTTCCAAGGGTAAGTTACCCATGATAGGTTGTATAGTCTTGCCTCGAAATCGCACGCATACAGTGCACTTTTTAGGTATGCTGCGTGCTAACAGTCTGCCGCCGATAGGCCAAAATTGTTCACGAATCGAAGCCAAAAGCAGTTGAGGACCAGCGTGAAAAAGCCGTATATGCTCGTGAGTTATTATTAATTTAGTCAATGTATGTTTGGCATCTAATATACATGGATGTTTTTGTCGTAATCGAATTCAGAATTCTGAATCCGACCCCCCACTCTTAAAACCTTATCAGAGTCAGGAAATGGATTAAGAGATAGAAGTCTAGATTTATGGTTTAGTTGACCTTTATTTAAAATTGATTCAATTTCATCCGAGAATGATTCATATTGGTTAAACTTAACGAGAACAGTGAGAGATTTATTCAATTCAAGAGTACATAAAGGCCCGCTGAATTTATTATTGTTAGCTCTACAATTATATATAAAGCGTAGGACGTATGCGTAAGTCCTTTTTAATTTATTTATGTTTGAATATTTATTAAATCGTATAAAATGATTATCTATAAGATTAATTAAATTACATTTTACCTTTTGCTTGTCTGTTTTAAATTCAGGCAGGGGTGTGTTAATATTTTTTTTTTTTTTTTTTATAAGTGACTAAACCCGCGTTTGACCTCAATCTCACCAGATGGTAAGTGACGATGAGGTCGAAGATGAAAGCACACGGGTTTAGGAAGGAACTGGCTCTTTATACAATATTGCCGGAACACATTACCGCCGGAGCGGTAACATTTGGCGGCAGACTTTAACAATATGGGCCTGTGCATGAGTTTGTTTTGGCCATTCACTGGGTTCTAATTTGAGGAACGAAGGCCCTTCCCACCAGAGAACAGAGGACTCTAACTGCATGGGGGTAACACCTCTCGAAGCCATATCAGCAGGATTTTCATCTGTACCTACGTGATTAAATATGAAACCTGGCGTCAACCCGTTAACTTCATTGACTCTATTGCAGACAAAGGCTTTTAGATCCTTAGGTTGTGCCTTTAACCAGCATAAGACTACAGTAGAGTCGGTCCAAATAAATTTACGCTTAATTGGACACCTTAAAGATTGAAGAACCTTTGAAGCCAGCCTAGCACCTAGTAACGTTAATAGCTCTAAACGTGGAATCGTAATAGTTTTTATAGGAGCCACCTTAGCTTTTGCGCAAAGTAAATTTACCACTACCCGATTAGATTCATCGCGTGACCTAAGGTAAGTACAAGCGGCGAAGGCCTTCTGCGAAGCATCGACAAAGCAATGCAATTCGATGTCGCTAGGTGAATCGCAAAGCACCAGTCTCGGTACCTTAATCTTAAATAAAGTAGGAAATTCATTCAGAAGTTTTAGCCAATCTTTTGCGATAGTATCGGGCACTAAGTCATCCCAATCTAACTTAATTATCCACAACTGCTGAAGTAATATTTTTGCTACGATAATACATGGCGACAATAAACCTAACGGATCAAATATTTTACATGTTGTGGATATAACTATTCGTTTAGTGACCCTTTGAACCGGCTCTAAGTCTGCTGAAAATTGCAATACGTCACATTTAGGTGAATAATTGAATCCGAGTACACTAGACTCTTTATAAAGATCTACAGAGTTGAACTTATCTTCATTTCCCTGTATCAACTGGGCGCAGTTAGTTCTAAACTTTCATAGCGGTAAACAAGCTGATTTTAAAACAGAGACTACCCCTTCCATTATATGCTGCAGCCCTTTCGACAGTGCTGGAACCCGTGTTCAAATCGTCTATGTAAAAGTCATGTTTTATCACATCCGATATGACCGGGTCCGGACATTCAACGGCTAACTGTAGCAGACACCTTGTACTTAAAAATGGGGCGCTCGCAGTACCATAAGTTAAAGTATTTAATTGATAGCAAGACAGTGATTGATCGAAATGTGGTTTAGTAGAGCAATTATAATCAGACTCAGTCGAGCGATCATCCCGCCATAATATCAATCGTAGATGGCGCTGGTGTTCCCGAAGTTCAAATTGACGGTACATCTTCTCGATGTCGGCGATTAGTACAATTTTATGCTGTCGAAAACGTAACAGTATAGATATTAATTAAGTCACTCTGCACAACTAGACCGACCATTTGGATATCGTTAAGTGACTTGCCTGTTGAAGTTTTACAAGACGCATTAAAGACTACTCTTAGCTTAGTGGTTTCATGATTTTCCTTTATAACCGCGTGATGTGGCATGAAGTACGCGAACGATGGACGCTCAACTTTGGTAAGATGCCCTAAATCCGCGTACTCTTGTAGAAAATCTCTATATTTCTCTTTAAGGACAGGATTCCTTTTAAATTTCCTTTCTAAATTAAAAAAACACTTCCTAGCTACATGAAAAGTATTTCCTAACGCTACCGCTGGTTCAGCTTTGAAAGGTATACATACTGAAAATCGACCGTTAGGTAACCGAGCGTAGTTTTCTTTAAAATGTGACTCACACAGTTGCTCTTCCGGCGAGTAAGTTTTTATGTTATTAGCAGACAATTCCTCTATTTCCCAGAACCTTTGCAACGAGTCTCGAATTTCTTGTGTAAAATTACAATAAGTTCTGCTAGGTCGGACCTGAGAGCCTAAAATAGGACCCGCTACCAACCAACCTAATTCTGACTTTTGTAAAACCGGCTTATTAATACCTAATTTAAAAATATCTGGATTAATAATCTGCCAATAAACATCCGCCCCCAGAAGGATATCAACCTCTGAAGGGATGAAAAATTTGGGATCGGCCAGTGTTACGTTATCTGGTAGCTGTAAACTTTTTACATTAATATTAGAATTTGGCAGCATATCAGTTATTTGAGGAATAATTAAAAATTTCACATGTAGAGAAAAATCATTAACTCTCGATTTCACAGTGAGCCGGCAAGTCTCACTTACACTACAGGCCACCTTATTTACACCACATATATTAATGGGTTCAAAAGAACTACTCGACAGCCCTAATTTAGCTTTAAATGTATCCGTCATCAGCGACGATTGACTACCTGTGTCTAGTAGAGCCCGAGCAACGTAGCTTTTTTTGTCATTAACAACTATCTTTACTAGTGCCGTGCACAATAACACTTGCCCCGCGGACACCGTAGAAAGCGACAACGACAGCGAACTACTGGGCTGAGCGTCGTCAGTTCTTTCCTCCCTATGTAAAAGAGTATTATGTTTCTTCCTACAAACTCGACATGAAATCTTTAGCTTACAATTTGTCGGAGTGTATCCTTTACATAAGCACATAGAGCATAATTTAAATTTTTGAACCTCTGACTGTCTGTCGTCTACGCTTAACGACTTAAATATATCGCATCTGTATACTTGGTGATTGCCATTATTACAAATTATGCAATGATCAGATTGTTTTTTATTAACAGAAACACCAAGGCTATGGTTATTGGACCCCAACTGCTTTGGCTTGAAATTCGATTCAGGCTTTCTTTGCCCTTCGTTACGATTACAAAACGAAGTCTCGAGTACATCGGCGCGACTACGCAGAAAGGCATAAAACTCGTCTAAAGAAGGCAAGTCTGATAAGTTACACTTATACTCCTCCCACCTTCTGCCCGTGTTGATATCTAACTTGGCGGCTACCATGAAAATAACAAGCGCATCCCACTTATCTGTAGGTTGACCTAGGTTATCCAGTGCTCGTAGATGCTTAGACACATGATCAACGATGAATCGCAAAGATTTGTAAGATTCTTTTAACATGGGCTCGATATTTAATAAAGTTTTAAGGTGGTTATTTATTAATATGTTTGTATTATGAAATCTTTGACATAAAAGGCTCCAAGCTACACTATAATTCTGAGCACTAAATTCTATAGATTTAATTACGACTGCTGCGCTACCTTCTAACGAAGCTCGTAGGTAGTGGTACTTGTTTATGTCAGGGATGCTTTCGTTGTTATTAATCATAGACTCAAACGTGTCTTTAAATTCAAGCCAATGCAAGTAATTACCATCAAAGGTAGGTAGCTTAATAGTAGGTAATTTTATAGCGTTTAAAGAACTAGAACGACAAGAGATCGCTCCGTCCTGATTCTCAGTATTTTGCTTATTCAAGGATTCTAAAATATCCTGGGCTACTGCCAATAATGAAATAAATTGGCTTTCAATAGCATCTCTGTCCATTACCTGGGCAGTAGTATCAGGATGTAACATATCTATTTGATTTTGGAGTTCATCATATTCGTTAGACAAAAGTTGCAACTTACTCGTTTTTATTTCTAACTCTTTTATTTGAGAAGAAGTGAATTCGGAAATATTTTTACTCTTAGTGCTTTTTATGTAATCTGCAAATCTAGTTAACCGACCTTTAAGTATGTGTAGCTACCCTAGCAACTAGCTGCTACTACCCGACTACGGCGCAACAGCGAGGATATGTGTGTGCGAGCGAGATAGACGCACCTATCTCGCTCTGCGAGAGTTTCGAATGAAATAGCTGATTGTTTATTATTTCTTTCTAACACCTGTATATATTAAGCTTTATCAATTTATTAAATCATTATATTTCTAATC
>CALYBW010000229.1:0-65000 GCA_944452665.1 Stenoptilia bipunctidactyla | reverse complement strand
ATTGAACGCTAGATTATTTATATTGAACCACTGACCAACATTTGCGAGCGCATTGTTTACATCGTCGTAGTTTATTTTCTGTCTTATCATTTTAAAAATTAATGATGTGTCGTCAGCAAACAATACAATCTCATGATTATTGCCTACCATATAGGGTAGATCATTTATATAGACTAGAAACAAAAATGGGCCCAGAATTGATCCTTGAGGCACTCCCATTCTCACAACCGACCCAGCCGACCTGTTCCGGTTAACCTCAACCTTCTGAATTCTATCACTTAGAAATGAATTCAAAAGTTTGAGGTCAGTGCCTTTGATTGATGCCATAGTGGTGGAGTTTCCTGATGAGAGTGTCATGCTGAACACACTCAATTGCCTTAGATAGGTCACAAAATACACCTAGGGCATCCTCCGACCTCTCCCAGGCACCAGTGATTATTTCAAATAGTTCAACACCAGCATCAGTTGTTGAACGGCCCTTTGTAAATCCAAATTGTTTATTATGAAGTAAATTGTTATAGGTGAAATGGGCCAAGAGTTGATTAAGAATAATTTTTTCAAAATTTTTACTACAAGTAGGTAGAATTGAAATTGGTCTAAAATTAGTAGGGTCTGTAGTGCTACCCGACTTAAATAAAGGTATAACCTTATAATACAGTTGTTAAATATTTCAACAAGGCAAGGAGCTATTACATCTATAATAGAATTTAATATTTCAACAGATATGTCCCAGAGATCTGTTGTCTTTTTAATATCAATTGTCTTAAATGTTTTAATAATATCCCCGGTGTCTATGGGTTGGAACTTGAAAGACACTTTGCACTCACTCACATGATTTTTGAGCAATGATTCAGCTGCCACAGGTGATGAGCTTAATGATTTAGTAGTTGAAACTGGAATGTCAGCAAAACAGCTCTCAAATGCTGTCGCAACATTTTCATCTGCTTTAATTATTGTATTGTCAATAACAAGCTTAAACTCACTATTGCGATTCTTTACTTTCCCAGTTTCCTTATTAATTATATTCCAAGTAGTTTTAGTCTTATTAGCACTATTTTTAATCTTATTTCTTAGATAAATGGATTTGGCTGTGGCACAAACTCTTCTGAATAATTTAGAGTAAATTCTATCATAGTTGCAAAAACTTTCACTTTTGTTATATGATTTCTCACCTAACCCAAAGGGAGACAGGCGTGTATGTATGTATGCATGTAGGTAAAAAAAAATTACTTATACAGGACCTTCCAACCAAGTCCCTTCTGGCGTCAATTTATGATTTTGACTTTATCTAGATACGAAATATTTTAGTCTTAGGAATAACTTTTTTTTTATGAATTACGCCATTAATTTTATAAAATTTTCGAGTTTTGACGATTATCTCGCATGAAAGATATTCAAAAATGGTTTTGGTTCTTTTAATTTTCGTTGCTTTTTTTATAATTTCCATATACACTTAACAACATTTCTGGTACTTGTATAATTCAAAATTATACAAGTACCAGAAATATAAAGGTTTATAAAGTAGGTACTCCGAAGAGGCATTTAACTTAAGTTTGCTGAGTTTGTTCAAATGCCAATAATACATGTCTTGCAATCTGAAGGTCATATAAGTGCCTCATAATATAATAATTTCATCCCTTCTTATTTAAAATATCAGTTCGTATAAATAGCATTTTCTCTGATTGGTATTTACCTACACATAACGTGATGTTGTGTAGAAATATTTATTGGAATGTTAATATGTATCTGCAGTAAATGTACCTTAATAATACTTAATTCAATTAATCTTTACAGTTCAATTAACATCGAAAGACCTTTAAAAGAGAAATCATGCATTAAGCTTACTATAAAATCAAAGATACATACATACAAAACTTCACGCCTGTCTCTTCTTGGGGTAGGATGAGACTAGGGAACGTAAATTTCTACGATGTAGACATACTTGTTTCGCTTCCTGCATGTTTATTAATCTTTTCATACATGATCGTCGGTTACAGGTGCTTTTAACCCTTTTTAAGTATGTTTCCAATTTGGTCGACATACCGACGTTCTCCTAGGGCCTAGGGCGACCTCTTCCGAGACCGCCATAATAATAAAGTGTGCAATTGATGTTACCAGTATTTTTTAAGTTAAAATGTAATTCACTGTAGTAGCTGGACTATAACGTAAATTCTTTTATGTTGTGGCAGTGGTGTGGTTTTCCCTACTTTGACAAAAGCGTTTTTTTTTATATTCTAAGGATAGGACGTTTGTCTTCCATGCCACCTGATGGAAAGTGCGCATGAAGACTATGGTGTTACACGTCCATCCACGAGAAACCTATTCACTCGACACTTAAAAGTTCCAGGACTGTAGTGGTCAGGAAAAACAGACGCAGGCAGATTGTTCCACACCTTGGCAATCCGTACCAAAAAGGAATCTATCGAAGCGTTTTGTTCGACTTTTTGGTAAATCCACTATATAGGGATGGAAGTTCTGTCTGCGTCTGGTAGTCCGGTGGTAAAAAGGAGTGGGTTTAATTTGGTCGAAAAGAGCACTCGCACACTCACCAAAATGTAGCCGATAAAATACTGTCAAACAGGCAACCTTACGATGATGCTCCAGCGAAAAACTGCCTAGATATTTTTTCATTCGGTTCATACAATACCTACAGTAAATAAGTAAAAGGGATTGTTGTGCAGGCGGCGGGCGCGCTCACAGTGCCGCTATACGCGTGCGCGCGCGGCGCTCGGCTGGGCGAGCTGCTGGCGCTGGTGCCCGCGCCGCCCGCGCCGCCCGCGCGCCTCGCGCTGCACGCCGTGGCGCTCACCGTCGCCGCCGCAGACTGACGCGAGCAACACAACACGCCTCATCGTCACGTCCGCTAATGGAGCGTACAGACTGCTGTAATGTTACATTCTGCGCACCACTCGTTCAAATACGCAACGTGCGCACAATGTTACATTACTAGCAATCTGTACGCACCATAATGGAGAAGACAACGAAACGCTCTGAATAGATATCGCTTTATACGCTTGACCCATAATATACTGTCAAATGAACAACTTGTTATTGAAATTGCTTGTGCAGTGTTCTTTTTTGCGGTAAATCTATAAATGTATGAAAATGTGGACCGTAATATGTACAATTCCACAAATGTTTACATCTTCTAATATCACACAACTTCCGCATATATATATCCTCAGAGAAACTGTGGCATTCATTTTCTATAAAATGAATCACTACGTAAAGATGCATTACTAATATTTTGATCAAAATGACTATAAAATTAACTTTTACTATAGTATTTGACAGTTGTTATGGCCCAAGCGTCAACTGGAATAAGTAGGCAGTTTTCTACCTAATTAAGCTCCAGCAATACGAGTACACTTTCCGCGCTACCAACATAACTACAGAGTACCTGCGTCCAAAGATTAACATTAAGTAAGCCGCAACCGCGGATATAAAACGTGACCAAAACGAGACAACGGTGCACATGATGCTCCCTCTTATACTTGTATCTCTTATATTCTATTTTATATTAAATATTTTATTTCGAATTTGTTTTATTAACGTAATGGTCTCTAATACGAATTTATACGTAGACATGTAACGAGGCACAATTTTTAGCACTTTTCGGTGCTCGTCCAGCACTGGCACAAAAGGTAGCCTACCTGAACTTATACTAAACAAGTCACGACCGTGTCGACGCCAGCGCTGGCGCGCTGTGTGACCCATAGCGGCGGGTGACACAGATTTAATACGTCGTGACCTACCATAAATATCTATTACCTAAATCGTAGAAATCACCAATGTCAGTCGAAATATTAAAACTTTAGTTGATCAAGATTTTTTGGCCTTATGAAAATGTATTATAGACAGTAGTATCTAAATATTTATTAGTAGCAAATACTTAAATAACATTTAAGAGAAAATTAATTTATTATTCCGTCCAGTACCTTATACTTTGTGTTTCTAGTCAAATGTCTAATAAAGAATTTAAATAAAATATGAGTTTTATTTATATCCCGTTCTTAAATAGACTTCCTTAACATAAGAGTTCATTAGCAGAGTGCTTCACGAGGATCAAGAAAGTAAAATACTATGTAGATAGATATAAAACCTAGCATAATGGGATGTGCATCTGGATTGAGTGATCTTTCTTAGTTTTCAATAAAACCAAAACGTACATTTAGTCAAAAATTGTAACATATCATAACGGAAATCCAAAAAAAAAAACTGACTTAAAAATTGTACGTACCTATCTAACTTACCAGAAGTACTTTAACAAAACTAAAAAAAATAAATAAAAAAGTCATAATACCAAAACCAAAATGAAAGCAAACTAATTATTTCTTTTTAAGAAAAAGTGAACCGCATTCAAAAAACCAACTCACTAAAAATTTTTAAATAATTTTTATAAACGCCATCCTATTCCTGTTTCTATTCCATTCATATTACTACCCCGTATAGTAAATTTCTGCCAAAAATTAATTAATATTAATGAATGTAATAAGAACATTAACAATTTATCTGGGTAGGTATTTACATAGTTTTTGAAGTCGGTGCCAAACCAATAAAAGTAAGACTGCTGCCAAACAGAGAAAATTATAAGGTGTTACATCCACGAAGTTACATCCACTCTCGACGAGTGGCCCTCAAGTGTGTGCCTTTCGGTATTTTTTCCGCATAAAAAAGCGTAGCACCCAAGTGAAATGTCTGGCCCCTAAATTAGAAAGTCTGTATTTTAGAGAACAGCGCCCTCCCCATTTCGATTTCCTTACAATTACATTGGTAATTACATTACGCTTGGTGGTAGGATCCTTTCTGGGTCCGCCTGGCTAGCGACCACCCTTTATATAAAGTCTGCCGCCAAATGTTACCGCTCCGGCGGTAATGTGTTCCAGCAATATTGTATAAAGAGCCAGTTCCTTCCTAAACCCGTGTGCTTTCATCTTCGACCTCATCGTCACTTACCATCAGGTGAGATTGAGGTCAAACGCGGGTTTAGTCACTTATAAAAAAAATATATTAACAGTTTTATTTAATTTATAATAATACAAAACATGTAACTATGTTAGTACTTCGGATGCAGTGTGCTTTGTTGTTCTAAAAATTTGGTTTGGCACCGATTTCAAAAACTATGTAAATACCTACACAGATAAATTGTTAATGTTCTTATTACATTCATTAATATTAATTAATTTTTGGCAGAAATTTACTATACGGGGTAGTAATATGGATGGAATAGAAACAGGAATAGGATGGCGTTTATAAAAATTATTTAAACATTTTTAGTGAGTTGGTTTTTTGAATGCGGTTCACTTTTTCTTAAAAAGAAATAATAAGTTTGCTTTCATTTTGGTTTTGGTATTATGACTTTTTTTATTTCATACTTTTTAGTGTTAGGTTTTTGTTTTGGGCTAGTTCTACAGTTATAGATATTAGTGATAGTTTTTTAGTGAAAAGTTTTGGGCTAGTTCTGATATCAGTAACTACCTACTTCTTCTGGTAATGTGATGTTTTGGTACTGTAAAATCATGACTTTGACCTACCAGCTATTGTTATATACGTTTTACCTGTAGGCCTAGGTAGAAAACTATGGAGAAGGACGCTTTAAGAAAGAAGAGGAATTAAATCCCAACGAAAAATAACGACGACTTGATGCAGCACGAGATGGTCTTGTCTAGGTATCGCCAGCATGCTCGTGCTGCAGAAACTGACGACAAAAAGAGATTCGCTTAAAAACAATCTTCGTGCGAACATTCAGCTAAGAACTTATCCAAAACTTATCACTAAAAAATCTATCATGTATATCTACAAATATGGAAACTAATTTACTTTGAAAAATCTAAAAGCTAGCCCTAAATTGAAAGTAAGTAAAAGATAAAAGGTTCTTCTAAATGGGACAAATATCCTTTTAAAAACCGCATCAAGATCGGTTCAGCCAAACGCAAGATAATCGATGACAAACATAATTAACATACAGGTTAAACTCCTCTTTGTAAGTTGGCTACTTTTAATCAGGAGTTATGCAGGTAAATCTGCGAGAAACTGCTAGTATTCGGTAATTATTCGGCAAATCAATCAAACATTCGGCTGAATACAAATGTTTTACGAAATACGAATGTTCGGCCGAACATTCGGCTCATCTCTGATACAAAATAAAAAGATAAATTGAGAACCTTATTTTTTAAAGTTGGTCAATATACTAAAACCTTCTCCTAAGCATGACAAATCTTTTTCTGAAAACCGCATCCAAATCGGTTCAGCCAAACGTGAGAAAATCGCGGACAAACATACATACATACATACATACAGGTCAAACTGATAACCTCCTTTTTTTGAATTCGGTTAAAAAGTAATAATCAAGGAATGCAGAGCATTAAAAAAACCGACTTCACGTGGAAACTTGGGCTGAATTGACCGATTTCGATGAAATTTATATGGGACCAACTATGACCAATTTATATGGGACAAACACAAACACGTATACAAACATACAACACTAACACTCACTTAAACATGTAACATCACCAAACACTCGTCATATATTTCCCGTCATAAATGAGGGAGACTCAATAAAATTTATAACTATTATTTTAAGTATTATCGCAATCATTTATTTTTTTATTCTTACCTTTTATTTTATGGTCAAAACTCACATGCAACGCAAACACTACTTATGACATAAAATTCAAATTACCTATACATAACACTAACTAGGGAGTCTTAACAAAATATTATTTTACTTAATTTTACTATTAATTTAATTTAGTCAGTAGTTTAATTTTTATTGCTTTGTTTATTTTTTTTTCCCTTTGTGTTTTTATTAATTAATTGAGTATATTCTTGTTTTGTACTTTCTTGATATTTTGTTTTGTATTTATTCTTGTTTTTATTTTTTATTTTGTGTGCCTGAAGGCAAACCTAAAAATTGTAAATCCGTAATTGGCTGTCAGCATCGTTTTAAATGTGTATTTTTTTTTTTATAATTATGAGCTGTGGATTTTGTTATAAATAAATAAATAAATAAAAAAAATGAAGTATCAAGTATCCACTCATATGAAACAACAATTTTCAAAATCAATTCATACTTGTCCGAAATATCGTGTAACAAAGACACAAAAAAAAAACATACAGACGAATTGAGAACCTCCTCTTTTTTTGGAAGTCGTTTGAAAAATAAAAACGATATCTTCTGTCTTAAATAAACTCACTTTTATGTACCAACTAATTATTTTTTGAAGTCGTGGCTCGCTCCAAATGAAAAGAAAAAGCTAATTCATTGACAAAAAGTGTAAATCATCATCTCATCTCCGGCATGTGTTGTCCTGGTGATCGACGCCGACTGTTCCATTCGCCCGTCGATCGATTGGTGCGGTAACACCCTTAATCTGTTAGACGATATTACGCAGTGTTCTGATTACATCTCGTTAATACACACCACGATACTGTTAAGAGCTTACTTAAACAAACTTAGATCACAAAAAAGAAACAGGGGACAACGGTATCCCTCCAATTTAAAATTCCCATGCACGCCATGCTGTGAAACGTTAGCGATGCCCATTATGTATTTTCAATAATTCTTTAAGAAAAGGTATCTTTCCTCAGCGTGCGTCCGGCTGTCTGGACAGAGTTGCTGCTTACCTAGGTAACTAAGTCTTTGTTTGTGCTAACGATCTGTAAAGGTTTCATCGTTCGGGACGCTATAGTTTCCTCAAAAAATCGAAAAAACTTTGGCCAGCCAGCCAGAACTTCGCATTTTCCAGCATTCCAGATCTCAGCCCCCAGAGGGTTTTGAGGATTCAGCTGGTATATAAAGGTATGTGATGCGATATGTGACAGCAACTAAAGTGGTTTTATCAAGCAAAACGCCATAATTTTCGAGTTAACACGAAAAACAAGTGGCCAGCCAGCCGGGCGTTTCTGGCTGAGCCACTTTGTTTTTTCCTTATATCTCAGTAATTAAAGCAATTAGAACTGAGTTTTAAGTCTAAAAGGAATGTGACGCGATATGTGATAGACCTCATATAGTTTAAAACATACCTGACGCATGTGTTTAAGAGTTATTTCAATAAAGATTTTGATGACAGATGACAAATGTCCGGCTGGCTGAGCCACCCATTCCAGCGCTTGCAGACGGTCTAGAAAGCTAGATTCTTATCAAAAGGAATTTGACGGCGGCGAAGACAACAAATCGTCGTATGTGACAGCTCTAAATACTGCCAAACAAAAAATATAAGCGTTTTTTTTTTATATAAAATATGGATGCGACGTTTGTCTTCCATGACACCTGATGTTAAGTGAACATGAAGACTAAGGTGGTGCACGTCCATCCACGAGAAACCTATTCACTCGACGCTTAAAAGTACTAGACTATACTGGTCAGGGAAAATAGACGCAGGCAGTTCATTCCAAACCTTGGCGACCCGTATCAAAAAGGAACTGTCAAAGCGCTTAGTTCGACTTTTCGGAATATCAACCACATACGAATGGAAGTTCTGTCTGCGTCTAGTAGTCCGATGGTAAAAGGGTGAGGGTTCAATTTGCTCAAACAGGGCACTCGCGCACTCACCAAAATGTATCCTGTAGTACACGGTTAAACAAGCAACCTTACGACGATGCAAGGGTCTGCAGTTTTTTGGTCGTAAGGTCGACGTTGTTAATTAGATTACGGGCTCTTCGGTCAACGGAGTCCAGCGCTTCTAGTTGATATTTGGCTGAACCATCCCAAAGATGACTGAAGTACTACATGCATGATCGCACTTGAGCTGTATATAAGTTAAGAAGCTGTGCAGGGCTGAAGTACCGCCGTACCTTCGAGATGATTCCCAACTTTTTCGAAGCTACTTGAGCCATGGACACAATTTGTTGAACGAAGTTTAAACTGGATGTTATAGTTACCCCTAAAAGCCCTAGATGGTCAGTGATGGGAACAGATACATTTTGGAAAGAGGGCGTTAATGTGAAGGTGCTCTTTTTTGCGGATAGACACGCCTGAGTTTTGGACGCGTTGAATTTGACCAAATTCGACTCACCTCAATCGGATACTTTCCGTTAGGTCAAATCAACGCGCTCAATCATTGACTTTCTTAAACTCTGGATTTCACGGGGGCTCGCTCGCGCCTTGGATACGTATCTCTCTACAACAGTGCTGTCATCAGCATAACTAATAATGCCCGGTGTTAAAAGATCATTAATGTGCAGCAAGAATAATGTTGCAGAGAGAACAGATCCCTGAGGTACCCCGGCATTAATTGCCATTTGGTCGGAGGAGAAACCATCTAAGACTACTCGAATTAACCGTTCCCTCAGAAAATCAGATATCCAGTCGCAGAGCCCAATCGGTATGCCATAAGCTGGAAGCTTACTTAAGAGACCATCATGCCAGACCCTGTCAAAGGCCTTGGAAATGTCTAAGGATACAGATATTGCTTCACCATGACCCTCCAAGGCCTCGCTCCATAATCTCAGCAATCCGACACTCGCTCGGGTACGGACGTGTATCGCTCTTGCACTGTGGCGAATCAATTTAATGTAATAAAAAAATTCAATTCGCGAACCGCGCGGCCAATGCCGCTGCCCGCTGTTACCATGAGTAAGCAACTTGTTGTCAGTGAGTTGTTGGCATTCATCCAGAATGCCATCGACACCATGGACGAGGTTAGCATCTTGCAGATCTGCAAGACTAACTTCAAGGAGGAGGAAGTTTGTCGAGGCAAGGCGCTATTATACCAGCTGCTCGACAAAACTGCCCAGATGCCATCCCGACGAAGAGATGGAGGTGAGAAGAGTCTCCAGGACATTATCACTGCTAGCGGTGCCAGGTCGTTTTGCTGAAGACTTTATGACTATGTTACTTTTTTGAATTTGACTCTGACTTCCCCATCTCCATCCCATTCCCCCATGTTCACGTCCGTGTTAGTGTCCAGTCTCTGTCCACGACTATCCTCATCTACATCCACATTATCTGTAATATCTCTCACCTCTATCGCTACATCTATCTACTTCTATCTTTACCTCTATATCTATGTCTATGTTTCTGTATAGTACTTGATTGCCTAATGTATAAATATAATAGTAGACTCCAGAAGATCACCAACTCGTTCATGGGTCAATGTGTACGCTTGTACGCTTTTATAATACAACTCCAAAATATTTAAGATTAACCCTTCGATAGATTTAAGGATAAGCATAAAGTTTTATTATAAGATATCCGGATGCAAGAAGATTGTAAATTGTTGTTGTTGTTATTGTGTATTTTTAACAGATCGACTTTCCGAAGTGGTGGTAGATTCAGTTCAATTTGTAAATTGTGACTTATTTCAAATGTATTTAAATACTTACGAAATAAAGATTCTTTTGACTTTGACTTTGACTCTGTTCAAGGAGACCGACCCTGACGTAGTCCCGGATTTCGTCGCAAAGGAGCTGCATAGGCTTCCACCGGTGGGATTCGACCACGTCGACGTCACGAGGCTGCTGAAAGATATAAACTTCCTGAAAGCAAGCCTCGCAGAAGTTTTATTAAAGTTAGAGGCTTCGGAAAGTACGATTGGCGAGCTGCGTAATGAAGTAACATTACTGCGTAGTGTTTCGCTAAGTAGGTCACCCGTGGCCTCTAATATTAATACACGTCGTGGCGCACATAAGACATCGGTCTGCAGTTTCGAATCGGCGGAATTTGCTGACATGATCGCGTCACCGGCCGCCGACGTAGGCGCTGCAGCGAGTGCGTCACCGCGCCCCGCTCCACCCGCCCCGCGCCCCGTGCCATCCGCACCGCCCGCACCGCGCCCCGCGCCCCCTGCTGCGGCGCCCCGCACCACTTCCGCTGCCGCTCCCCGCGCAGGGAAGCTGCCTCGGGACACTTGTCCTGCTCCTGAACGAGGTTACGCCGAAGTAGCCGCAGTTCAGCCTGCCCAGCCCAGCCTCATATTGAAGGGCCAGAAGAACCAGGAAGACGGCGAGGGCTTCACTAAGGTGGAGCGGAAGAAGAAGAAGCCCTCCTGTAAGAACAAATGTGGTACCGCACCGAATAGAGACAATCTTCTGCTGCGTGCCGAGGTGCCAACGACGCAGCTGTACGTGTCTCGCGTGCACCACGCCTTCACGGCGAAGGATGTAGTGGAGTATCTGCAAGCGAAGACAGGACTCAACATGAGGGTCGAGCGGTTGGAGTCCCGCCACAGAGTGAGCTTCAACTCCTTTGTGGTGAGAATGCCGACCGAACATCTGTCGACCTACATGAAGGAAGATTTTTGGCCGCAGGGTGTCGTATTCCGTCGCTTCCGAGGACGGATACTTGACACTAGGATGTCGCGTCCCTTTTGGGCTCCTTTTGGCGAATGTGAACGGTACCCATTGTAGGTCCGAACTGAGGTAATTGGTGTGGGTTTTTTCCTTGGCAATCTAGACGAGAATTTTCCGCAAAGATACTAGCAAATAAATCTGCTTTCTCCTTAGCAGTGTGGGCCAGAGAACCATCCGGTTTCCTCAGTGGTGGCAGCGACGGGCGACAAAAGTTCGTTTGGACCGACTTGGCAAGGGACCAGAAAGCTTTACTTCCCGAAGGGTATGCTGCTATTCTGTCTCCGATACGGCCTATGTGGGCAAAACGAGCTCTTTTGATTACCTTTTTGCAGGACTTGGCGGCAGCATTGTATCTTTTCTTAAGTTCAAGCGAATCCAGGGCTTTGCTTCTGCGAGCATTTGCCCAGGCTTTGTATGCTTCCCGCTTTCGCTTTTCAGCGGCAAGGCAAGCAGTATTAAACCATGGGCGAGCTTTGGTTTCAAGGGATAGATCAGCGTGGGGAATGAAGTACTCCATTGCTTGAACTATCGCACTTGAGACAGCATCAGCGCAGCACGATGGATCGGTTGAAGTAAAACGGGTTTGCCGCCACGGATAAGATGCGAAGCGATTGTTTTTTCTTTCATACCTCATATAGTTTAAAACATACCTGACGCATGTGTTTAAGAGTTATTTCGATAAAGATTTTGATGACAGATGACAAATGTCCGGCTGGCTGAGCCCCCCGTTCCAGCGCTTGCAGAAGGTCTAGAAAGCTAGATTCTTATCAAAAGGAATGTGACGGCGACGAAGACAACAAATCGTCGTATGTGACAGCTCTAAATACTGCCAAACAAAAATATAAGCGATTGTTTTTTCTTTCATACAAAGTCAATTAGGGTGACCATATTTTACTCCTGTACATTGTCATCCTTATAAAATACTTCCACCAAATTTGTCAATCATGACAAACAACTTGATCATTACGTTGCTCTAATTAAGTGGGTAAATAAAAATATTATTTCATAATGCATCAAGTATTTATTTTTTATTAATTTACTTTTTGTTTGTGTTTACCAATTAATAAAATCAGTTTGGGATTAATGTAACATGTTGAAAAAACTAAGTAAGTATACCCCTTTCGTATACAAACTCTTCAACTTTTGACTTGATATATTATTTTATTATTAGAAGTCTGAAGTATTTTGTAAAACCAAGATTTAAATTTGTAGAAACGATTAAAGATGCACAAAAAACTCCTAGGGTCATATTTAAGGAACTGTAGCACTGAATCTTTACTACGGCTTGAATACGTCGATAGGGTGACCATGGTTTGTTGATAACAGAAATGTCCTTTATAATATAAATGATATAAAACTACTTTTTAACCGGATTAATCGCGTATAATTTATATTTTACATTTTAACTCGACGTTTCGGTGTCTTTGCAGACCCGTTGGTCACGAGATCAAATAAATTATACGCGATTAATCCGGTTAAAAAATAGTTTTATTTAAATTATAAATCGTGAAAACTTAAGACAATATTATAAATTATATCTAAAGGATTGTAAATTGAATAAAATGAATCGATAAAGTAAAAAATATATGTTTATTTCTTTAAAAACACAGATAATCTTAGTCTTCGTCTATTAGACCATATGTCAAATTATGGATTGTCATAGGTTGTAATGAACTTGCGTGTGTTCCGAATATTTATTATCGTCGTAACAAATCATTTCAGAAGTATTTAATAAGCAATGACACTTGTAATGCCCAATGAGTCCTACAACCGGGGGAACATATTACAGCACCTATCAGTCTATCTTTTTTTTGTTTTATTTTGATAAAATGGGGGGGGGGTATTTCTTCGAGTTTGATTTCATCTATGCCATTAAGATCAAATAAAATAATATTATTTAATTCGTATATATACCTCTTGGTTTCGTTGTTACAAATCAAACATTTCCTTAAATTTGAATCGTCATCGATAATGACGGCATCTTCCAGTCCTCCGAATAAATTTTTAATTTCTAAATTAATTGATAAAAATACAATGGTTCTTTTTGACCGGTTTGCGTACGTTTTGGTTAAACATTCATTTACTACACCGGCACTATATAGGTCATCTAATAATATATGTTCGAAAATAAAAGGCATATTACTGTCACATCTATAACTATTGTTTTCGCTTTTATAATATTTAGCTACTATTTCCTCCCGTAGTTTGTAAGCACTATTTACATTTTAAGACTATGTTAATGTTTTTATAAAGTCACATATTAATTTGCTTGCGCGTGTATCAATCATTTGTTCAATGTGAAAGTTTTGTTTGTATGCAAATGCTAACAAAAAAAAAACTGAGTCAAAAGCACATGTGTTACTAATTATCGTACTTTTATTGATAGAATTTACTAAATTACCATTCCGCATAAACAATACAAAGATATTATTAGTAGAATATCCCTCTCCCCCCAGTTTTCAGTATATAAGGGCCTCTCTGTAAATATGGAATCAGAAGAAAATGATTGTTTTGATCTTTTTACAGGGTGTGTATTTTTCCTTTTGACATCGACCAAAACACGCACCATAGTATATTATTATTTTAAAATTACATCAGTGTCGCTGAGATAAAGTGGTAACCTATAGCAAACTTATTGTTAAGGAAAGTTTTAAAATGAACTGTTTCCTAATTATTTTTACCCTGCACGCAAAGGAGGGTTATGTTTTCAGCGCGAATGTAACTATGTCTGTTTCTTGTTCATGGTAACAGGTCAGATGAGCTCTAAAATTTAATTTAATTTACTATGCGAAATAAATATGGATTTGTGATATAATTTCTATTAAATGGGTGGAAAGTTTTCTATTATCAATAAGCCATGGTCACCCTATCGACGTATTCAAGCCGTACTAAAGATTCAGTGCTACAGTTCCTTAAATATGACCCTAGGAGTTTTTTGTGCATCTTTAATCGTTTCTACAAATTTAAATCTTGGTTTTACAAAATACTTCAGACTTCTGCGATGCTTTTTCAGCAAGATATCGACGGTAAAGTACTTTTCTAACGTTTCGATGGCGCGGCCATGGGTTTTTGGTCTTACAGCTCCTATTATGTATACCTATGATTTATTATTATATTTTTACTTGCTTTTACAAATTCGAATCCAGGTTTTACAAAAAACTTCAGACCTCTGCTATGCTTTTCCAGCGAGATATCGACGATAACGTAATTTTATACCGGTCAATGGCGCGGCCATGGTGTTATAAGCTTACAGCTTCTAAAATGTAAATCCAGGATTTTTTTCTATATTTTTACAATTTTTTTACATATTCGATCCGTGTTTTACCTAAACTTCAGGTCTCTGCAATGTTTAGTTTTAAAGATCTACGTAGCCGCGCGGTTCGCATTGTTTCAATGGCGCGGCCACGTTCAAACCCTTATAACTTTTTAACTATACGTTTTACAAATTTATGTTTTTAGGAATCGACTTTTACAAATTTTTACATAATCTTGGCATGGTTAGATGTAAGAAAAAACGCCGTGGCCGCGCGGTCGATACGGACACTGGCTCGAGGCGGGCAAGTTGACGTGTGATCTACACCGATTTCGAGAAGGTATCGACCGTGTGGATCACGTCATCCTATTACGCAAGTTGCAAAAACTAGGAATGGGAGACTTGCTTCGTTGGATACATTCATACCTATCGAACCGTTCCCAAGCGGTAATATTGAGTGAATACACGTCCGACTTTATCAAGGTACCAACTGGGGTGCCTATTTGGGCCCCTTGTTGTATCACGCTTATGTGTATAATATAGGATTCTGTTTCAGATACTCAAAAGTTTAAAAATATCTGACAATTTAAAATAAAAACCCAAAATTATAATCAAACATTTCTTTATTAATTAAAACTTTTGATAAGTACATAATAATCAAAGATAAACATCTTTAGCAACCTGCGACTAGACGTCGTCGGGTAAATCATCCCATTTACCAGCACAGATACTGAGTATACAAGTAAAAGTATCCTACACATTAACACTAGCTACTGGTAAAATATAAGTGCATCACAGCCAGTCCATTGTGAATAAGGCACTTGATTTGAGAATGTGATTTGCACAGAATTACATAAACATATATATATTTTTAAAAACTTCGCTCATCACTAAAAATGGCAAAAATATACAATTAAAATCGAAATAAGTTACATTATATCTTAGACATGCACAAAACTTAACACAAGTTTATAATTCACAATGAAACTTTATTAAAGTTACCATAAGCATTGACATAACAAAAGGATAGACCATAATTACTAAAATCACTAAACGACTACATACCTACCATTTAAATATATTGGACAGTAAAACAAATGGTTAAAGATAAAGCAATGAAAAAATTATTCCTATTTCTAATCATCAATCAGTTTATTAATTTAGTTTATATCTTTTTGTTACAACAAAACTTACAGTAACTGATATATTGTTATACGTACCTATCTTTTTTAATAATGTTTGGTAATAGAGAACAAATCGACTGCAGCAATTAACATGGTCGGTACTACATTTTGGCCAATTTTGTTTTATTGCATTAGAAGCCTTGAATACCTATAATCTTTCACCTCACAAAGTATAAAATTTCAAAAAGGACGTTTTCTGTGTTTTTCAATTGGAAAATAGTCGGATGTTTTTGTGTCGCTCGATTAACAATGTAGGTAGTCATGTTGCGACGCTCTTCACGGGGCGCGCGGGGGTTGAGGAGACTCGTGCGCCGCGCGGATCTGGCAGTTCCCACTTAGTTAGCGGGGAGAGCGCACGCTCGTTGTCTCTCCGATCAACTCGACCGTTACAATGCAATATTGTTTATTTTAATGATGTCTCGGTCTCGGCGAATGTTAGATTTGGTACGGCAACATGTTCCGGAGCAAGATAATCCATTAAAAACAAATTTAAACGACACCGAGGTTCAAACACAGTCCGGTCAGAAGAGAAAAAGTAAGTATTACATATTTTTGTCCATATTTTTTAAATATTTATATATTATTTTTAATAGGGAATAAGTTAAATTTGTACTTTTATTATTTATGCTGGACTGGGAGCGAAAGAAAAACATAGAATGTGCCAGCTGCTTCTCTTCCCGGGCAAACTGTAAAAGTCAGTTGAGGGATGGAGGTTTTACTGACATTTTTGTAGGCGATAGGCTGACCCCCTATCACTGCAAGTCTCTGTCCATCATTTCAATACCTCCAAATTTGTCAAATGTGACATCAGATGGTTTATAGCTTCTGGTGTTCTGCCTACCCCATCAGGGATATAGGCGTGACGTTATGTATGTATGTATGTATTATTTTTAATCACACTATTCTAACAAAAGTAAAAAAATAAAAATGTGCGGTTAATACTGTCGTATGTGCCAGATCCTACAATCTTAACTGATTTTCATTTTAGTTTTTGGGTCGGATGTACCATATCCTACAATATTACTTGTTGGGTTAGCAATAGCGTTTGTCGTATGTGGTACGACCGACATTGTTTATTGTAAATCATATAATTCCTAAGTTGGATGTGGTAAAACCGACTTTGTTATTCGGATAATATATCGTAATAATTGAGTCGGATATGTCTTTGTCATACTATTACGTCTAGGTACCTGTTTTACAACTTTTTCTTTGGGTTTTCCTTGTTTTATGTTGTGATTTACTGGCTGTTTCACTCTTTCTTTTGACGTAGTCGGTTAACAAGTACCTATCCTATAATCTATTCAGGATTCTGTTCTAGCTGTTTGAGCGTAATAAAATACACAAACATTCAAACATGCCAAATTTTCATGAACTTCTGTTCTCTCGATCATTGTTAATATTAGTAGGAGAGGTAAGACGATGTGCATTCTACGATCTTAGCAGTCTAATCATTATTTTTTATTAATTGTAGGAGAAGAATCCCCACTTCCAGAAGAATTTCAAGAGGATCTTATACAGCTGCAAGACCTACTAGGAGATGTGTTTACCGATAGCTCCGTGAACCTGACAGAACACATTCCTCTTGCCATGGATCAAGAAATATCAGCATCAGTCGCTCCAGAAATGTTGAGGTCAAATAAAAACTTAGATCTTCCAAACATTCCTACACCTATCGTTTCCAGTACGTCTCCACTAAAGGTATCAAACATCACAGATCCTAATTATAACAAGGATGGGGTACTCGACATTCACGACAATAGCCCAGACGAGATTTTAAACACAACACCTATGCCATCACCTATTCCACCACACGATCAAAATTGTGAAAATCCGTTTTGTACTTGTTGTGTCGATTGCATAATACCCCAGGTTGATTATGGAAACATAGGAACACCATCGGGTTATTCAGAAGTTTCTACAGATGTACCTACACCATCTTCTACAGCCAGTTCCAGAAGGAAAACTCTTAAGACTGATAGGGGAAAGAAACGCCTAGTTCATAAAAATAATTGGATTACAGTACAAAGAAAATTGAAGAAAAACACCGGGGAACAGTTTTTGAACAAAAAAGGTAAGGTGGTTGAAGAGAAACAGTTGAAAGTACCGTGTGCGGATAAATGCAGATTAAAATGTAAACAAAAGCTATCTCATGAACAACGTTTACGAATCTTTAAATATTTTTGGCGTTTAGGTGAGAAGAAACGACATTGGGAGTTTGTCATAAAATACACCAATAAAATTCCAAAACGCCGTCAAACAACTGAGGTTACAAAGCATGATAGACAAAACACATTTCAATACTTTCTTCCGGATGCTGATAAAAATGCAGTTGTTGTTTGCAAGACAATGTTTCTTAACACCATATCACTAAGTGAGCGTGTAGTAAGCACAGCATGGAAAAAATATGACGGACAGTCTGTGGTAGAAGAAGATAAACGAGGACGCTATGAACATGTGAAACGTGTTTATAATGACGACATGGTTAAGAGTGTCTGTGATCATGTAAGATGTTTACCTATTGTCGAGGCCCACTATGTTCGAAAAAATTCCAGTAAGCTTTACTTAGAAAGCATCGAAAGCATCTCCCGTATGTACAAGCTTTATTGTGAATGGTTTGATTCCAGCAAATATTCTTCACAAGCAAGAACCAAAAGACAATACCGAGAGATCGTTAGTTTGAATTTTAATCTGGCATTACATAGACCAAAGAAAGATAGGTGCGATATATGTCATGTGTTTGAAAACAAATCTTCACCTACTGATGAAGAAAAACACGTATTTTCTAAACATCAAGTTCGGAAGAAGAAAGCCAGAGATTTGAAGAAAGCAGACAAAGGAGAAGCGAAAACCAATAGAACCATCGTTGCAGCTACATTTGATTTTCAAAAAGTTTTAGTGACTCCTTATGGTGAAGTGAGTGTACTATACTATAAAAGGAGACTGGCTACCTTAAATTTCACCGTTTATGATCTGATTAGCAACGTAGGTACTTGCTACATGTGGCATGATGGTATTGCTAAGCGAGGATCTGTAGAGGTGTCTAGTTGTCTTTTAGATTTTATCAAACATCACGTTGAAAGAGGTGTTAAAGAATTCCGATTTTGGTCTGACAACTGCGCTGGACAGAACCGCAATAGAATTGTTTTTTCGCTCTATTTGTTTGTGGCTAAAAAATTCGGAGTAACTGTCACTCATCGTTTCCTTGAAAAGGGCCACACACAAAACGAAGGAGACAGTGTCCATTCTACAATCGAGCGAGCTTGCCGCCATAAGTCAATTTGGGTGCCCGAAGAATGGTATTGCTTAGCTCGATGGGCTAAATCCGAAGGCACCCCTTACATAGTAAAGGAGATAAAACAAGAGGAAATCTTCGATTTTAAAACCCTGCTTGCTAATAAAAACTGGACTAAAAATACGGCGAATCAAAAGGTTATGTGGACTACCATAAGAGAAATAAAAGTTAATGCTGAACAGTTTGATCGTATAGAGTACAAGTACGATTTTGATGATGAGCCAAAGACAATTATCGTAATAAGGGCGGGAAAGCGGAACCAACAACGTTTGGCAAACGAATTTGATTTGAAACGGGCTTATGACGGACATTTGCCTATCAGCAAAGACAAATACAAGGATTTGACAGATCTCTGCAGAACGGGAATTATACCCGATCGTTTTCATAGATTTTATTTCAACTTACCTAACACAGATGCTGCAAATTTGGTTAATTCTCAAGATGATGATGATGACTCGGAGTAATTTAGTAGGTAGATATAGGTTTAGTTGATTGTGCCATAATAATTATAATGATTCGACTGTGATTCCTGAGAAAGTAAATTGGTAGTTAGAATTAAGAAGAATAATTTGTGTTATGTTCATTCCTAAGAGAAAAGACTGTTTAAGTTTAATATTGTTATTAGATGCAAAAAAACAATATTTTAGTCATTATTACCTACCTATGTCAGAATACCTATTAGAATTGCAGTATTTATTTGATCATTTTTGTTTTTAGAAATTTTAGAAGTTCTTTGTTTAAGTTAAGTGTTGATTATTGTTAGAAGAAAAGTTAATTACGTTATTGTTGTAATATAATGGTTTTTTTATAACTAAGAATGCCCAAGAAAGTGCCTTAGTTTATGAAACTTTTACCACGTCTTAATATGCGTTTTGATAGTTCCTATTCTTTATTGTTATTTAAGTACCTGATACAGATTTAGTGGTACTTACTTGTCAATTATTAAAGTAACCATTTGATTAAAAACAAAAATTTGTTTTCATTGCTTGACCATAATCCTAGGTGTTTATGAAATAATGTCCTGGGAGAGAATGTTAACAAATGTACTCTCAAGCTTTGTTAGCAATATCTGCCAGATACAAAACAACATGGTATAAGTGACCGGGACAAAGCATTGCTGTGGTAGGTAGCAGACGTAGTTGTGCCGAACAAGATAAGAAATATTTTGAAAATTTTGTAAGCTTTAAAACCTAAATTATAGCAGATTTTTAATTGATAATAGTTGGTCATATATGTAGTATCTACATGATAGTGAATAGAATGTGCGGTTAACAATGTATGTTTTCCCACTTCCAACATAGTCGATAATTAAAATTCCAATAAATATTGTAGGATATACCACATCCGACAAAATCGATCAATACAACTCCAATTAATAATGTAGGATGTCCCATTTCCGACATTTTAGTAAGATGTTCAAGCGGTTAATAATGTAACATGTGCCTTTTTTCAGGTTTCCTGAACATAATTGGAGTTTTTTTCTTAATTATCTTATAGAGTACTTAAAACTATTTCATCATACCAAATATTGTAATAATCCCCGGTTTTAGGTTGATTTAATTCATCTTAGAAACTTAATCTGGCCGTACTGAAAAAACGTACTTTTTCAATTCCGACTTTGTTAATTGCTGCAGTCGAAATTTCTTATTCGTCCCGGTGTACTAACGGTTCTACGCGCAATGTATACCTAACCTATTGCACAACCTTTGACACACACACTATGTGTTTATGTTCGCCAATCATAATTTATACTTTTACGCTTGGTTTAACGTTGCATTTGTGATTAATTAATCATAAAATCTAGCCTCCGGTAATTATACCCCTTCTTCGGAATAGTTCGTTCTAAGAACTTTATTCTCCTTTACCAAATACCATTTCTTACACTAAAAATTACTATTTAGGAACAAAACTAAGATTTAAGAAACGTTATTATAACTTTTATGAGCCAATGGCGTTTAAATAATTTTCTATATTCTGTTAGCACCAACATTTTATTACAATTTTGAATTTGGAAGACCATATTTTTTAATTCATAATATAGGGTGATTTTGTAAATTAACATTACAGTTACCGAAATAGGCGTATTTATTTATTTAGATATCTATGATTTTTAATTTGAGAATCATAAAGATCATTGGGAAATGAAGTTGACGAAATAATAAACGTAGTTTATGAGACACTTAAAAATAACTTTAATTATACTTATTCATTAGACAGTTTATTTTGTATTCAATGTTTTCTAAAGGCACTTTAAAGATATTTTTATATTATTTGTATTGTCTAATTTTAATTGTACTGATTGTGTAATCATATGTTACATAAGAATCATAACATAGTGAATACGGAGCTGCTACCTAGAATAAGCCTTGTTATCATTTTTTTTATTTATTTATCTGTTCTAACGCATGCAAGCAAAGCAAAAAATAAGAATCACTAACAAAAATGCTGTAAAAATGAACTGAAAAAATGAAAATGTAATTGTGTTTCATAATTCGTGTTTTTTTTTTTCATTAATAAAACTGCAGTATCTTTTGAACGTTGGACAAATAAAACAAGTTTAGGAATCATTAAAACTAAAATTGTTCTACATTAAGTACTTTACGTTGAGCTTAAAAAAAGTAAAAAAGATAACAATAATATGTTAACGATAAAACAAGATAGAAAATAATGCGACTCCACTACGCTCGTGTTCGAGTTTAAAACTAAAACATTTATCTAAGTTAAAATTATTTAAATTGAGAGCCACGGTAGGAATATCTTTAGTGACTATTTAAATAAATGCCAACAATAATCTCGTTGTGCATACTTGAGCAACATTAGGCATTATATTGCTTATTACACTATACTAAGATGACTCAAAATATAATTAATATCCAGATCCTCAAAAAAACCTTTCCCATCCAGCATAAAACTTCATACCACTACAATCTAATTAATTAATATTTACAAAAACATAAATCTAACATATTCAATCTGAACCGCGTCAGAAACTCATTCCTTAAAACAATCCAAGTGACTGGCTTGGATACAATATAATGGCTTAGCTGAAAAATGAGCAAAAAATATAATATTCTACATATATTAATGATTACAGCAATGAGGCTGTTTGTTGGAACAAATGCAAGTGTTCTTCCTAATTTTATCTAATGCGATGGCACTGAACAAACCGCACTTAAAACATACACATTTCTGGCGAAAACTAGAAATACAATTAAAGAAACTAATGAATTGACATAAAACTAATAAATAGACAGCTTGAATCTTGCTACCTTTGAACTTAGTTTTTTTTTATTACTTTATTATTAAATACTTACAAAACTTAGCAACACTGACCTCTATATTTACCACTGGACTGGCGGCTGTCAAAGTGCTTTTGTGCCCGTTTGATAATCGCCATTTTGGCGCTGTCGGACGTAGCGAGTGTCCGTGGTACTAAAACTAGTCGCTTACAATATACACATGTCCTCATTCTTGATAACTTTTATATAATGCTTATAACAATAACAACATAAAATTCGAATTAATATTTGAAAAATATAAAATCACTTAACAATAAGCAAGCATTTCTCTGGCGGCCACTTCCAACATAGACGATACAGTTAATATGAGATAGATGGGCAACTTGATTTTATTGGCAAAATAGAATAATACCTCAAATCATAGATGGCGCTAGTAACTAAATTTCATTAAAAAAATTCACGGCCTTAGTAGATAAGTCTCCATTATAAAAAAAATTAAGATGAAAATATCTTATCCTGTTTATCACATTTGATGTAACATTTTAGAGAACTTTATTATGATAACTGCTTTAAAAAAATACAGAATAAGGTATTTATAGTAACTAACTGGTCAAAAAAAAACGAAAATCTTTATTTTTTAAGGTTATTTATTGTTTTTGTTTTCTTTTCGTGGAATATTCAAAAACCTCTTTCTTCGCTCCATCTTCCTCATCAAATTTTGTCAATTGTCCATTTAATATTCGGTTCACCCCATTACAGAAACTGTGAATCAACATTTTCATTGACATTTTTTTTATGAAATCGACCAAATTATCCTTATGACTTACAGCAAATCATACTTAAATCACATGCACAATCACTGTATATTTACACAATATTTTACACAATTTGTACACTGTTTTCGCTTTCCCGCACTTTTGCTGCTGAAGTCTTTTAAGTTGTTAGTAAGTCACACAAGTAACTTCACGGCCAAATTCACAGTGAATTTGTTAAAATAATCTAAGTCTCAAATAAAATGGCGGAGAAAACACAAAACGCAACAGACGCACACGCACACGATCATTCATAGACTATTATAATAGTCTGTCAAAGACAACATCTTTTCCCGTTCCTGACGAGATATTAACAAATCGGCTATCCCAGCGCTACCTAGTTAATAACAGGAGAAATAACTTGCCAAAAAGTTGTAGTCCGTTATATCCTAGATGGTGCAGAATTCAATTTCATTGACACTAGAGTTGCATAGGCCTGACTTCCAATATACGTCAAAATTTGTTCTGCGGACACTCGCTACTCGCTAGTGGCGCTTCAAATAGGCACAAAAAAATAGCTGTCAAACTTACGGAACAGCCAGTCCAGTGGTAAATATAGAGGTCAGTGCTTAGCAAGGACCTTCATTCCTGCCATCCTAAGTATAAACAAAATTATCTTTCAGTTAACAAAGCATTATTTCTAAATGAGTCGCAAGTTCATAAAATATCATTATAATCCCTTCCGAGTATTATTAAAGTAAATCAAACAAGCTTAATCAGAAATAATAGAATATTCACATCATTTTTTTGGCTAAGTTCTTTAAAGAATTAGATTTTGATCGCTACACGATATATGTGTGTGCGAGTGTTGGTTCACAGTTTGACGTCGTTGCGTTGCTGCACGGAGTGTATGTTTTGAACTACGTTTATTATAAAGGAGGGCGCGGCGGAGGAGGACGCTTCTAGAGACGGCGAAGGGCCCTCTCCAGGTCCTCTGTTGTTGTTTGAGTCCTGAAATATACAAAAAGGTATTTATAACATTGACCTAGTATTGTTTTTAAAGTTCAGCTAAAGTATTTTATATAATGACTGTGAGAACTTATTAAGCATGAAACATAACTAGGATTTTTTCTTTATTTGGTATCTAGATTTGAAATAACAATTTTTATCAAAAATTAAGGCGGTAAAAAACCACGCTAGGCTGCTAGTTTAAAAAAATATATTCTTAAATTATTTATATCTGTTATATTGTTCCATCATGTCTATTTGTACTTGATGACCCAGTATAAAACATTCTTACATTATTATAATAACAATGTGTTCGCCAACAGTCATCTCCAATAATCTCCAGAACTCGTCTTGAACTAAACTTGAAGTCCGAAATAATTGTAACTATTTATTTACATACGTAATATCAATAAAGAATAATAAATTACCTGCGGCACGCACAGGCGCTTGGCGGGCGGCGCGAGGTCGGTTTCGGGCGCCACCACTGCACCGGCGGAGCTGCAACAATAACATTCAAATCAAAAACGGGAAAACATGGTACCACTTGCACTAATCTATGAATTTACGTTTATAATGAAGGCTGGTCGCTACCTAAGCGAACCCCCAAGGATTCTTAGTACCAAGCGGGGAACGCTCAGCGGCGTGAACACAGAACTTTATCGACCCGTATGTTTACGAATGTTCGAATAGTATGGAGTCGGTTGCAAGTTTTTAGTAACATTGTTATTTTTTATTTTACAGTTGTTTAAGAGTACACATTTAAAAAACATTTAAAATGAACAAGGCACACATTTATCAAAGCTGACGGTGCGGCAATGGATACAATTAAATTGCTTACCAACCGTCTCCATACTATACGAACATTCGTAAACATACGAGTCGACAAGGGTCTGTGCTCGCACTACAGAGTAGTCATCTTTAATTACACGCTTATTCAAGAGTTCAGTCAGGAGATTATCTCGAACATACAACACACATTCCCTTTCATTAATTGTAGAGCTATTTAACCCTATACCCGCCAGATTTAATATCAGTTGTCGTGCTCCCAGCGTCAAGCACAGTAAATCTAAAAATAAAATACCTACAACATATAGGGATGTTCAACGGTAGATCGATATAGCTGTCCCAGCTTCGCACGCTTCAAATTCAATCTTAATAGTTTCAGCTGTTTAAGCTTGAAGAGGTAACAGACAAATAGATAGAAAGAGAACTTTGATATTAAATTTCTAACAGTATGTATTTCGGTAACTAAACGAAACAAAAATCGTTTAAAAGATTTATTGATTTCCGCACAATATATTAGGCCAAAGATAAATATTTTAATGACTCTATACTGTGAAGAAGTTTACATCTTTTAATGTAGTTAAATCATATTTATAGATAACACGAACATAATAACTAATGCGTAAGCACAACACTAATGGAAAATTCCACAAGCCGGCACTCGCTTATGACGTCAGAAGCGGTCGTCTATTTCCGATCGTGGTGCTGCTGCGTGTACTAGCAAAATTCGTTTCTAAACATGCACGCTAGGGATGGGCATCATCAACTCAGTCACTATTTTATACTTATTATCAAAGAAATTAAACATATTTCCATGTTTAATTCTTTTACTTCCATGCTGGACTGGGAGTGAAAGAAAAACATAGAATGTGCCAGCTGCTTCTCTTCCCGGGCATACTGTAAAAGTCGGTTAAGGGACAGAGGTTTTATTGGCATTTTTGTGGGCGATAGGCTGACCCCCTGTCACTGCAATAGCCTCTCGCAATCATTAGTCAAACGTGACATCAGTTGGTCTTATAACCTCTGATGTTCTGCCTACCCCATAAGGGATACAGGCGTGAAGTTATGTATGTATGCATGTTAAACATATTTATAGTAACACTTTTTTTAATTGTTTTAATTTATTTGTTAAAAAATAGTCAGTTTAAACAGAAATATTTTTACCTAAGTGGATTTTCGTTTCAGTAAATCTTTGCTATGTCCCATCCCTATGGTCGGTTATATCCAGCAATGGCGCTGGACATCAATGCAATTTTCTAATAATAAAATCAGTAATCTGACATATTTTAAAGGTTTTCTAATTAAGAGACTTAATGAGGAGTTTTCTGACAGCTCATAAAAATTAGTTCAAAAAACCTCTATAGATGGCACTTTTAAAAAGCCGAAGGCGTTAAATCTGTATAGTATAATATAAGTGGTATCTACCGTCTATGGTTATTTATACGTTCAATTTCTGATACAGACGTAAATTAATTTATTTCACTTTTAAAAACGCAGTGTGGAATAAATTCTTCGCCTTCGCCTTTTGTAAAGCGCCATCTATCGAAGCCTTTTGTACCAATTTTGTGTAGTTTTGTTTTTTTAATGAGCTGTCAGAAAACCTCTCGTTGTAAATGATTACTTGATTAACCATTATTAACATTTATTATTAACCAGCATTTTAAGGTATTTTGAGTATCGATATCTGTAATGCACGGGCTCCATTAGCGGGCTACGGCGAATATTCGTGTTATCGCGATAAGTGTAGCCGGCAGCATCGTCACAACGCGAAGTATTCGGGCGAAGACGATGTATTATCGGGGCACTGTCGGTAAACTGCCGCGCATCAAAGGGATTTGTCGCGACAATATTCGCTTGGCTGGCTACACCTACGTCAATTTAGTGTTGTCCAGACTTTGATGCGGGACAGACGTGCTTGCGTTTTTTTACAATATGGAGTGGAGTAACCAAAAAGTATTAGAGTTTATTGAATTGTACGAAACGGAGAATATAATATGGAACCCCAGCAGCCCTGACCTCAAAAAAACACTAGTACAAAAAATACTAGTCATCCACCATCTCCTCTTTCTCTCTTTTTCATATTATTTTGCAAATGATATTCGTACAAATGTAATAAATAATAGTTAACCGACATACAATGCAAAGCTACTGCTTCATTTTGAATAACGTCTCCGCCGCACAGCACACGATGTATCGCGTCACCGCGACACAAATCTTCGCCCGCTAATGTAGACAAGAACATCGCGTATACCCGTACACGACGTTTTTAGCGCGCCAACGCGACACGATTCTTCGTCCGCTAATGTAGCCCGTGCATTAGAATATGTCGTGCCTCTTACCAAACATGTCAACCTGTGTGTGAAGCTGAGTGAAATAGCAAGATATTTTTTTCAAGTTTGGCTTAGCGAGTGGCGGGCTCTTAAAACTATTTTTTTAAAGCAAGTTAAGTGACCTGGGCGGCGGCGCGGGCGGCGCCTCCTCGTGCGGGCTCCACACGCTCTCCATGGTGTCCTCGTCGTGCACCGAGAACGGCTCCTCCGGCTCCGACTGATCCGTGTCCAAATCGTAGCTGGAACTAACAACGATAATAATTAATGATAAATCATCACAACTCTTTGTAATGAGCCCACTAAGCCTATTCATATCTCGTCTGGGTGACGAGGAGGTTTATGTAAGAAGTAGCCCAGTGATGGTTTACTACCCAGCCACCCCAACCATGTGCCCTCAAAATAAGCTTTTATACAGGGCGACAGGTGACAAATTTTAGATACTGAAGGAGAGCACTCTGTACTCCATTCTGATCATAATTATATAGTAAAAGTAGGGACTTAATTTTTCACTATGATTCCCAATAAATAAATACTACTAAGGTAAAAGCTCCGTTTTCCGACCGACTCCCCCTATCCGACCATATTAGTTTTATTTGATTAAAAATTAAAAACTTCGCGCGAAAAATATAAAATGGAACGCATTCAATTCAATCACTCATCACACGCCACCTGTCCAATCATGTCTGTTAAAACTTAATGGAAAATCTGTCTTTTCAACAAAAGCCGCGCAAGGGTGCATTTTGCTTAAAATTAATTATGAAAAAAACATAAGTCAGTGAAAACATAAGTCTGTAATTTTTCGGAGAATTCTGCGGAAAACGAGTTTTTTATTTATTTCATTGGCAGCTTTGGTTTACAATTACTTCAAATATATAACAGGCAAGTGAAAATTGCATGTTTTTAAAGATTTATCAAACAAACAATAATGGACGGAATATGGAGCCCTAGGAAATAATAATAATCCGGATTCCGACCACTTGGTCGCAATGAGGATTTTTACACTTCATAATTCATAATTCATAATTCATTTATTTCGCAAAAACTTATACTAATTTACAGGTTGTTGGGGCATCCTTTTAAGTATTAATTACCTGTGTCAGGATACCCCGCTATTCCTTAAAATACAACAAATATAGCTAGCGACAATTTTATTCGTAATACAATAACTATATAAAATTAACTTAATAAGTACGCGACAATTTAATAAAATTTAATAATTAGGTAGAACTTTTACAATACATTTTTAATTTTTTTTACAATTATTAGGTACGATTTATTACTTAGCAATTAGTGATTTACTATCATGTTAGGATCTTTATTATGGAATTTATATTCATTAAAATAAAACTTTCCTATCAATAAGGCCTGAGTAGGTGTATACATACATGAATATATAGGTAAATAAATAAAGTAAGATACATAAATATGCATGCAGAATTATACATAGAAGTAAGTAAATAAATAAATATAATAACTAAATTTAATGCCCATATACCAACTTATTCACACCATGACTTTGAACAGCTCCTCCACTTCTCCGTAATTGAGAGTCAATAACCACTCGGTGACTTTGTTCTTTAGTTCGGATAAAGCCATCGGATAAATGTTAAGAACTTTGTTTACCTTGTTGTATAAGTAAACGGATTGTTTTTTATATTGGTGCAAAGCAAACGTTGTTTTAACAGTAAAAGAATCCACGATATCTTTCCTTCTGCTACTTGTGGGATTATAAGACAGTGATTTATGTTTTTGAATCAGTATATTTAGCGTGTACAACTTCCTCACAGAAAGTAATTTTGAAATACAGTACAGGTCTTGTGTAGGAAATCTATAGGGCTTAAAATACATAACCTTCAGTAAGGATCTTTGAGCTCGTTCTATTTCAAGGAATTTAACCTTTGTAGCGCCTCCCCAGATCGAGATACAGTATGTCAGAATTGATTGCCCCAGTGCTAAGTAAATTTTATTTAGTAGATCACGTTCCGCTACGTGTCTCAGATTTTTAAAGGTATAGATGAGTTTTCTTATTCTACTAGTTGTTAGTTCAAGATGTTGATGCCAGGCTAACCTTTGATCTATTATTATTCCGAGGTATTTAGTGTAGTCAACTTTTTCAATAGATGGACACATGCAGACATTGTGTGAGTAATTACAGCTATGGATCCTAAGGTCAGACGTTTGGGGCTGTGAGCTGTTATTAATACTAAAGCAAATATATTTAGTCTTTGAGGTGTTTAGTGTCAGTAAGTTTTGTTTAAGCCAAGTATTAATGTTGGATAAGCCAGCCTCAGCTACACTATGCACAGAATCCCAGGTCTGCCCTATAAACACCACTGCCGTGTCATCAGCATACGAGAATATGTGACCTTGATTTATTTTGTAATTACATAAGTCGTTTATGTATATTAGGAACAGTGTAGGACCCAGTACACTCCCCTGCGGAATCCCATAGGTCACATACAGGTCTTCACTAATGTAATCATCTATTTTTGTTTTTTGCCGTCTATTGCAAAGGTAGTCTTTCATCAACTCTAGAGGCGTACTTCTAATACCAATTCTTTCCAGTTTTCGTAGGAGAGTAGGGATTGACACTGTGTCGAAAGCCTTTTTTAGGTCTAGAAAGGCAGTAAGGCACTTTTTACCCTGGTCTAGTTGGTCTACAATCAGTGTTGTCAAATCTTTCATTGCCATTTCGGTAGATTTGCCTTGTCTAAAGCCATATTGGAAGTTCGACAAAATATTATACTTTTCTAAAAATTTAAGGAGCCTACTGTTTATAATTTTTTCCAAGACTTTTGAAATTGCTGTCAAAACTGAGATCGGCCTAAAATTATTGACATCATCAGTGCTGCCACTTTTATAGACAGGTGTAATTATGGATTGTTTTAGTATGGATGGGAAGACGCCGTTAGAGAAACAAAGGTTGACCAAGTGACAAATAACAGGGATGATATGTATTTTTGCCAACTTGAGAAATCTTGTAGGGATACTGTCACATCCGGGTGCACTATCCAATTTTAGGCTCATGATATTTTTTTCTACTTCATGTATGTCTGTATCAGTAAGCACAAAGCTTGTGGGATGAGCATCAAATGAGAGAGGCGCGTCAGTGTCAAGTGAAGGATTATTTGTTTGAATATTTTCTGCCAGTTTTCTACCTATATTAACAAAATAGTCATTCACCATATTGACTGACTGTTTAGGGCACTGCGTCATTTTTAGTAATTCAGTATTAGTTGTTTTTCTTTGTTTTAGATTTGTAATACTTTTGATGTTGTTCCATAATAGTTTTGTGTTTTTTATTGAATTTGTTAGCTGCATTTTATCGTAGTTGCGTTTAAGTTTTTTTATTAAATTATTACAGTAGTTGCGGTATCTTTTGTAGGTTATATTGGTTACATCGTCGAATGGGTTATTTTGAGCTATTTTTTGAAGTTTGTTTCTGTTCCTTATACATCTCAGAATACCAGGAGTAATCCAGGGTTTAATTGTACGCTTAGATTTTGGGAGTGTTTTCGTTGTAGTGTGTTCCTGTAGGGATTCATTAAGTTTTTGAACAAGTAGCTCAACAACAGAATTGGGGTCTTCACATAAGAGAAGAGCAGAAATATTTTTATTAGCTAAGCTTTCAAGCGCTTTATCAAAATTTACATAGGTTTTGGTTTTAGGGCATTTGTTAATTTGTTTTGATTTTGATATTCTTGTTAATACTGTTTTATGATCTGTGATACTAGTATTTAAGATGGCGATGTCGGTTATTTTTTTTTTTATAATTAAGTTTTAGAATAACGTGATCTAAGCAGTTCCTCAATCTGGTAGGGAGTGAATGCCCGGGTAATAGACCGTAGGTAGATAGCATGTTAAGGTATGAGTGCCGATTATTTCTCTCGAAGGTTGTGTCGTCTATTCTACTTATTATATTAATATTAATATCTCCCGTAATTATAATATTGTTGTGACTTTTAATGTTTTCGAGGTGATTACGGAGCGATTCTATAAATTTTTCTGCATTTTTGTTTGACGGTGATCTATAGATACCTAGTATTGTGTAGTTTAATATTTCTAATTGTAAACAGGATGCATGTACCATTTTTATTTCCTTAAATTTTACTTTAAGATGGTTTTTGACAAAAAATACCACTCCATCGTTTTGGTTCATATTATGTGTAGTGGAAAAAGATGAGTAGTTGTGGATTTGAGGGATAGGTTTTTTGCAGTCTATACGACATTCTGTCAGAATCAGTATATCAGGTTCGAATTTAAGGGACGCTAATGTAGTTTGCAGATCATCAGTATTTTTATAAACACTCGTGATATTTTGAGTAATAATAGTTAGATCATTGTTCTGAATTGTAAAGTATTGGTTTAAGTCTTCAATATCGCAACTAACAGAGTTTGCAATCTCAATCCCGTCTATTTCTTGTAGTGCGGTTAAGTTATTATCCATAATTATTTTTATATATAAGAATGAGTTTATTTACTGAAACTAGAAGGTGACACATTTTATCAAAACATAAGTTGTGCGTTATAAACATTAAAACAAACGTCAGGACAGTTGAGTGGGGCTGTGTATGAATAAGAACAAAGTAGTACGTTATTGATATTTTATTGTGATTTAATATAGTAAAATTATGTAAGTATAAGTTAGATATATATAAGATGGTATATTGTATAAAGTACATAGTATTATGAAGGGTGTTTATAAAACTATTTATTGGCCATGTAAAATTTGGTAATAGTGGATAGGTTTTATATTCGAAATTCAAGTACAAATATTGAGTAGCGTAAGATATGTATGGATATAGTCATTTTTCACTATTAAATAACTGTTGGATTTGCATTTCGTTTTTAATCAGAATTATGGGGGAATTTTCATCTTTTCTAACATACACCTTACCATACGAGGTCCAGCAGAACTTATAGAATTTAGACTTGACTAGATCTCTTCCAAGAAAGTGTAGGCGGGATGCTTTTGTAGTCAGGTTTTCCGTTATAAAAATAGGGGAGTCTTCAGATGTGCGGATCCCAAGGTGTTTTGCACATAGTTTTGATTTATGCCTAATATTGAATGCCTTACTCATCTTCAGTATTTCATTTTTTATGAGGGTAGAGGATGTCTCAACGATGATAGGTGTATTTGATATTCCATCTCTTTTTCCGTGGACCCTGTATATGTCTTTTATATCCGTCTTACTAAGGTTGGAGCCAATAGTTTTTGCGAGAGTCGTTGCCATATTTAACAGGTCTTCTTTACTCTCGTTTTTAGTTATTTGAACATTCTTCATTTCAAAGCTGGTTTTCCTCATATTTTTTTGCATGTCCTCTAACTTTTCTTCCAGTAATGCAATGTATTTTCTATCCTCCTGGGCGTGAGCTTGCAGTTTTTCAATACTTTTTTTATATTCTACGTTCTGTGCAGATAAAAATGCAATAGAGCTTTCTATGTTGCGATTCGTTTTTTGTATCTCCGATAAAGTAGGTGTGATTTTTTTTAATTCATCTCCATGCGAGGTTCGTAAAGATGAGATCATCTCCCTAATTTCTTCTTTAAATTTAGAGAATTCACCACTGAATTCATTTTCCCGTTTTCTCTTATTCCTTGAAGTGATGAACTCTTGCTGCGGTGTAACACAAACACTTTGTTCCATTGAGCTCACGTCAGCTTCCAATATTGATTTGTTTATGTTCCCTTCCATAACTAAGTAGGTATGATTCTATGCTTCTTGTTAGATAGGAAGCTTAGATTATTTTTGTATGCAGAGTAACAGCGTATTACAATCACGTTCGTTAAATCAGTACGGAACTTAGCAGGTTTACTAAGTTAGTTGTAGGCCTATTTGAGCGGACGAATTCAAATAAGTATCGCGGTGGGTCGCGATGCGCTTGCGATTTAGTGACCTCTCACTCACTCTTGTGGTAACACTGTAGGTCTTCTTCTCACAAAATAGGCGGTCCCAGCAAACAGTTTAAAGCGGATGCGAGTACTTATGTTTTATCTCACTCACTACCACGGTTATTTTACTGGTCTCTTTCTCACAAAGGGGCGTGGTTTACGTATTTTTGCAGCGAATTTTAGCGTAATATTGTGCGCACGTCACGTATACACTTAGTGGATAAATTGCTTTTTCTTTTATATATTTTTATTTTTAAGTATATTCAGTTATTTGTTTAAAACACTTTCATTACAAAATATACCTGTATGCGACCTTTAACTTGAGGAAAACGTGCTATCACGTATCCGACCGCCCAAGGGGGAGCGACGGGGTATGTGGGAATTATCCGGCAGAAGGCCAGACCTACCCACTAAAAACCTCAAGGTGTACCCCATCTGCCATAGATGGAGCCCACGGTACCGCCATTGGCATTACCCGCGAGCCCCGGCAGATTGCGCTCAGCCTTAGCCGAGCGCCCCCAACGTGGGAAATGGTCCAGCACACGAGACCATTTCCCCACACATAGCCCTAATAGCCGCAGCAGGTCCCCTCACCCGCTACGGCTGGCTATCGGGAGGGAGAAGGTGAGCGTTTCTCCTTCTCCGTCCCCCCTCCGCCTACGGCGGATCGGCGCCGAAGAGGCGTCATCCTCCCTGCACCGCTCCGCCGCCTCCTTCTGCGACATTACGTCCTCGCAGAAGGAGGTCATGGCCGCCCAAGCCTCTCGACTCCCTAACATGGCTTTAACCATGCTAGGGAGCGAGACGTCCTCTCCGACGACAAACGTCAACTCGTGCCGCAGTCGACCCCACGCCGGACAAACCACTAAGATGTGCTCCGCCGTGTCGTCGGCCGCCCTACAATGGTGACACTCTGTCTTGACCGAAACAACCATGTCCGGTCAATACCTGCACAAGGCGGAAGATCAGAGTCCCCCACCTCCGCTGCACCCAACCTTTATGCGACCTGTATTAACTTGAATTAATTCTTTGCTATGTATTTTTAAACTTTTTGAATGTTCATATCTTTTCCGATTTTTTTTTACCAAGGTCACTGTGGTTGTGATAACTTTTTGTTATAAGCATATCACGCACAATAGCAAATTTACAATATTTTAAGGAGTCTGAAAAGTGTATTTTTCGTAATAGCATAATAAAATGTGTATCGATTTTAATATTTAAGGCTAAATAACATAAAAATATGAATGGTCAGAAACAGGAGTCCATATGTTCGTGGTGTTCCGTTTTCCGTCCAGCTTGGGTGCTTTGGGTGCCTATGGTTTGGTTGCATGATTGCATTTGTTAATTTCAGGTTTATCATCATGAGTGAAAAAAAGAGGTTAAAGTATTCGCAGGAGAAAATGGAAAAAGCCTTAAAAGACATACGGGAAAAGAAAATAAGTATTAATCAGGCTGCTAAATTATATAAAGTGCCAAAAAAACAACGATAATGGACACATTAAAAGAAAAATATAGAAATCCAAGAAACATTGTGCACAATAGCTTAATTATTCGTTAAGTATTCCATTGACACAACTGCACAAGCACAGTATTTAATGAAATTTTAGTGGCGAAATTGCCTCACGCGTGCTGTACGCCGTAAGATATGGGTGGTCGGAATCTAGCTACTCAGTGGTCGGATACAAGGGTGACTATTGTCGGGCGGTCGGAAAACGGTGCTGTTATTTTTTATCTAAGCCTTACAGTTTAATTCAGAATAAAGGAATAACAGAGACGTTATAAAAATTAAATATGTACTTTCCTTTAAATTAATTTTTTTGTACATCCAGAAAGGATTATTTCATTATTCACGATGGAACGATTTTTTTATCTCAAACGTATTTTATTTAGCCATATCTATCAGTGGTCGGAATTCGGTGCCATTGCGTTATGTATAATTCTTTAAGTTTCGGTTAAATTTACTCATTAAATAATTAATATTTATTTTTAAGCTATTGCATAGCTTCTATCGCGGGCCTTGAGCGTGGGGACCGAATCCAGAAATTCCGTAACGAAAAAACCTAACACCCCCTACTCAGTCTCCGAGTGCCACACATCTTTTTATTATATTTTTCTCTTCATGTATGATCTCAAACTATCACGTCCTTGAATTTCAAAAGTGACCTACCAGTCACAGTGTATAAGCTTGTGTTATGGACGCCATACAGCGGAACCAGGGGTAATCTAATGGTGCGTACAGATTGCTAGTAATTTCGTATTTGGACGGGTGGTGCGCAGAATGTTACATTACAAGTTCCATTACAGCAATCTGTACGCACCATATTACACTGTACTGCTGTTGAATGAAACAATTCTCAACAGGATTTAAATTGCGTTTGGTTTCCTACAACAGGCTATCTTATTTTAATAATACATATGTATTATTAAACCTAAACTAACACATCAAAATACGCCTATTTAAGTAAGTGAAAACGACACAGAGTCGGCCCACAGGCTGTACGTGTAAAAGTTAGTGCAGTAAGCTCTGAAGAGAGTAATCTTTACATTTTTTGTACAACGTGAAAACCTACGAACCAACATGTTTGCCCGTACCGACATCGCCCTACGTTATCTTTCGATGTCATCTCCATCCTTGAGGTCGGGAGTTAGCAAGTGGCCCAAATATTTAACTTTATGAACCCGTTGCAATGCGGAAACGTTTAAAAACAAGTTTGGGGTGGAATTAGGTCGCTTTCACCCCTCCCCAAAGATCATGAATTGGCTCTTTTACATTATATATTAGCCCGTGGGACTTAGCATACGTCTCACAAACCGCCATGAGCTTCCCCATGCCACAGACAGATGCACTCAGCAGCACCATATCGTCTGCGTAACTTATATTGTTTACACTAACGCCATCAATGTAACACCCGGCCCTGGTGCTACTGAGCTCCTCTATCAGCTCATTCACGTACAGGTTGAAAAGCGTTGGTGAGCTTAGCCCCCCTTGCCTACACCCGCACTCCAAACCATACGATTGAGACATACACCCGTCCCATCGCACACTGTGGACCTGGTGTCTGTATCAATATTTAAATAATGTTAAAAGCTCTGTGGGTAATTAAGACTTTTGTAGCTTATGCCACAGCAGATCATATGAGACCAGGTCAAACTCCTTAGAGAGGCGAAAGAGGTCGAAAGTATTTGACAGCGTGCTTAACACACAGAACTGCTGCCTCAGTAGATAGGCCCTGCCTGAATCCAAATTGGTTGTCATGATGTTTTACATACTTGTTTAACTGTGCATTAAGCACGCTGTCAAATACTTTCGATACCACAGTTGCAGTGAGATAGGCCTATAATTAGTCAAATCGGAGAGATTCCCAGTTTTATTTTTTACCGTAGGCACCACCACAGTTTGCAACATTTTGTCCGGTAGGTGACTATGACCCATACAAAAATTGAACAGCATAAACAAAACTCTAGGCAAATGAGGGCCAGAAAATTTAAGATGTGCTATACTGAGTCCATCGTGGCCAGGAGATTTCCCTCTAGACATGGATTTAATTGCACGTGCAATGTCTTTTGCGGTAATTTGAGTTTTCCTTGTCAAGATGGACTCAGTATTTAGCACAGAGAGAGAGGGCCTTAAGGGGGACTTAACATTAAAATGATCTTTAAACAACTTTGCAATCTCTTCAGGTTCAGTTTTCCCACCAACGCTCACGGGGAGGCTAGGCCTACATTGCAATCGATTTGTATGTTTCCAAAAAGACGAAGTCGTTTTTTGCATGATGCGAGGCTAGTTTATCCATTTTTTTTGTGTCTCATGATTCTGACACCATTTCAATCTTGACTTAAAACGTCGCCTAGCATCACACATGTCGCTTATTTTTACTAGCCAAGAGAGCCGATTCACTTAAAGCGTTTATAATTTCATCATATAACTTATCAATAATTTTCTTATGATCAGGATCATTACACATACATTACATAAACAATTGAAAATTTACTTCATTAACCTTTACATGCAACTTGTTTGTTGTTAAATAATTAGGTATTTGTAGCTCAATATTGAATCAGTAAAGTTTCATGGTGACATGGTGACATTTTCGCAGGCTAAGAAGGCCGAGTCAAAGTAAAATATTTTTGTTTTGTGTACAAGTTAAAGCCCAACTACACCGTTGGAAACAAAACATCAAACCAAGGTGACCTTGCTAGTTTACAACGTGTTTCCAACATTGAAGACGGCTGTTGACAACCAAATTACATGACCTTGGCGGGTTGGAAACGGCGGTGTTTAGAATCACAGACATACATCTACATAGACAACTCAAGTGCCACGATTTGTATTCGAACCAAGCGTGCCGACTTTTTAAGACCTATTGTGACGTCACAGCTGATATTTATTACTGGAAAATACAAAAAGATTCAGAGACACCGATACCGCCGATGAAATCTATTATTAAGAACGATATTGATATTGTGGACTCGATTTTCTAACAGACATACATACACGCATATTACAATACATATTAAATCTAGAGGCGACCAACCTTGACGCTTGGTCGGGGTTCGGACACGCAAAGGATATGCATTTGCGTTATCTATGTAGATGTATGTCTGTTTTTAGGACAGTGTGTACGCTTGTTATTGTATATTTTACTATGTAACTATAACTAGAAATGACTCGAGTTTTGTAGCTTTTTATCCCGCGTTTCAACCTTTCTGTCTTTGTATCCTCAATTGCATACAAAACTGCCATCGCGAAGATGTTGCCAACGCGAGAGATCAGAGCACACTGACGATTAAGGGGCGTGGCCTGGCGTGACTTTGGCTTGTGTTCTTGTTTGTCTCCTTGTTGGATACCACCGTTTGTAACAGTGTGGATGACTCGGAATTGGTCGACAACAACTTAACCGTCCTTAATCTTGGTTGGAAGCATTGGTTTTCAACGTGTTTTCAACAGTCTGGCGGCCCTATGACTTTGTAATTGTAATGAGGAGTTTTCTGACAGCTCATAAAGATTAGTTCAGAAAACCTCTATAGATGGCACTTTCAAAAATCCGAAGGCGTTAAGTCTGTATACTTTAATGTAGGTAAGTGGTATCTTTCATATAAGGTTATTTATAAGTTCAATTTCTGACACAGACGTCAATTAATTTATTTTACTTTTAAAAACGCAATGTGGAATAAATGGCTATATGAAAGACAAGACTTCGCCTTTTGTAAAGCGCCATCTATCGAAGCCTTTTGTACCATTTTTGTAACGTTTTGTTTTTTCAATGAGCTGTCAGAAAACCTCACATTGAATTCATGTATAGGACACACTTGTAAGACAATTTTTTAAATAATGGTGTAGTAATCGTGAAAATGCGTAAAACAATAGAAGGAAATCAATAATTGACAAAAAAAAGCATACAAGTTGCATCATGCAATAAAGTGCAAAAATAAAGTGTACCTTATCATTAAAACAAAATAAAAAGCGTATTTCAAATCTACGTTTTACAAAAACCATTTTCGACTACATCATATTGCTTACACGAAAGCACAATCTTCTTTCTATATTTATTTCGTAAAAACACTTGAAATGACACACATTATTAACAAATCGAAGAGAAATTACCAGCAATTTAAAAAGGGGCTCTGACGATAAGGAGTAGAAGATAACTTAACGGCATTTATCTTTTGTTTCCATTCAAGGTCGGTTATCGTCCTTGCATACATTTATGCACGAATTTATTTTATATAATTCTTTTAAACGCAATTTTTGCTTTTAAAATCCTGGAAGATTACATTATAACTTCACGCCTGTATCCCTTATGGGATAGGCAGAACACCAGTGGTTATGAGACCATCTGATGTCACGGTTGACAAATGAGGTATTATAATGATGGAGAGAGGCTATTGCAGTGACCTACCGCCCACAAAAATGCCAATAAAACCTCTGTCCCTTAACTGACTTTTACAGTATGCCCGGGAAGAGAAGCAGCTGGTACATTCTATGTTTTTCTTTCGCTCCCAGTCCAGCATGGAAGATGTAATTGTATACTCGTAAAAGGTTGACTTTGTAGCAAGGAAAACCTTTAGCGCCTTATATGTCATAACCATATTTGTAATTCCCATACTACGTATTACTTTTTTAAAGATAAACGTTAAAACGAGCACTAAAAAAGCTATGCGTATATTATGTCTGTTTTCTATACATAGGTGTACCAGTTTTATCATAAACATCTAAAACAAAGGAATTCATTGGTTTTTCCATTTAAAAGTGCGTAATTTAAATGAAACTAGGACAATGGTCTCTATGTTTCATAAACGCAGCGAGGAAAGTGGATTGCACCGTCATGAATTAGTCACCACAGCCTGCGATGACGCGTCAAGGTGTTCATTAGATAAAAAGGTTATCACAGTGTGAATGTGTTACTTTAGTTATCTTGCGATTCATTCATAATTTTAATTATGTTATCCTTTGTTTGTTTCGTTTTAAGTATCATTAAATAACTGAAAAGCTTATTACAGTATCGAGTAAAAAGTAAAGGTAAATTACACTTATCCCGTCTTTGTTCAACTCGCGTTTTGGTTACGGTTTTCATTTCTTTTGTTTTCTTATCTTATATCAATTCTGTCAATACTGTCAGCTTTGTAATATTGGTACAGCTATTAGTTAAGTAATTTTGAGTTTGATTTCAAATTACATTTTTGCGTAGGACGGCCGAGTGCAATAAATAAAGTTTAAAACAATTTTCAACCGACTTCCAAAAGGTGGAGGTTGTCAATTCGTGTGTATGATTTGTTTGTGCCTTTGTTACACGATTTTACGAACAATTATAAATCAATTTTGAATATTGTTGTTGCATATGAAATCGATGATATGATATGAGATCGAAATCGATGATGTACTTTATGAAAAATTTTAAACTTTCGAAAACAAATATGATTTACAAACCGGTAAATTGTACCTTGATCACCTAATACTTCAGCCAAAGCTGTGACTGGGACTTAAAAATGTAAGTGAAGTCGGTTTTTATAATGCTCTGCATTCGTTGATTATAAGCTGCATAACTTTTACACGGGGGGAGTGGTGAGGAGCCGCTATTATAGTTTTGCGAAATCCGTGAATACATCTTAAAGAGAATCAAGATGTCCTAATAAAGGACGCTGAAGCAATGAAAACAATCATTCGAGACGAGCATCTTGAGGTCTGTATTGCGTCGGAACTGCCGGACTTAGTTACAATCTCATTCGCGTCCACGATAAATGTTTAAAGTAATTGACACATTATCTTCTACACAACTCTTTTTATTTTTACAGTATTTATCATAATTCTATAAGAGTTGAAAACATTTATTAATTTACTTATATCCTGGTGATTGTTAGGTGATAGTATGTATAATTTGTAACAGTAGTTTCATGCGCCGCGTAAGTAGCATAATCCCATATATTGCCTAAAATATAACCTTCGAAGAACCTATCGAAGATTAGAACTAGCAGTTGCAAAAATATTTTTCAAATACGTATGGTAGTTACTTATGGTAAGCGCGCTCAAACTAAAACACTTTCAACTTAATATATGGTGTTATGTTTCATTGTAAGTATGGCTGATGAACTTTACAAATTCATGAAATTCAATAATCCTCACCTTTTAGATATGAGCGGCGGGCGCACATAGGACGGGTAGTTGAATAACCTCGCCGCCTGCGCTCCCGCTTGTTCCCGCGCGTGCCCGTTCAAAGTGCCGTTCCCAGTGCCGCTCCCCGCCCCGCTCACCGCCCCGCCGTCACCGCCCACAAACCCCGCGTTTGCGGCGTACGGAGGGGAATGCTTGATGAACGGCCAGGAGGAATCTGCGTGGAAAACAAAAGAAATAGAGAATAAGTGTGGTTATATGACGTAAGCTTACATGACACACCGCGTAGGGCCTGCTTAGAACAGTCCTACAGCCCCGTACAATGCGACGAATCCGGGCGACCTCCGCTTTCTGCAGGACAACCTCACCACGACCACCGTTCATGAAAAGTTTGCCTCCAAATAAAACTACTCCGACAGTGCTATGTGTCGCCAATGTTTTATGAAGTTAGTTCTTTCCTAGACCCGTGTGATCTTGGCTTTCCAACAGGTAAGACTGCGAAGCTTAGGCAGACAAAAACAGAACTGGTAGGCAAATCATACCCAGTAGATCTCCGTATCATACGTTTTTAGAATGCTCATGTCTACATTGTACAATAAAGATTGAGGAAAATATTTATCATTGCGATAGGTGCATTTGAAGACAGATGAGAGTGGTTAAGAAAGGATTGTTGAATTTTCCATGTAAAATGTATGAGCGTACGAAATGCTCGACCTGTAAAATCTAGTACATAATTATGTACGTGAGTCGAATAACCTACCAAGTCGAATAAGTCGAATGAAATCATTCACTGTCGCGCACCGCTGGTAGCACTTGTAGCCAAGGACTGCATACCGGTATGAATTTCTGTACATTTTTTTCTGTATGACGTCATACCGTTAAATTAGGTGTATTTAAAAATAACAGTAGACGAATTCATACTGAAATAATTCGTGTACCTTTTTCATTTTTTTCTGTATGACGTCATACCGTTAAATTAGGTGTATTTAAAAATAACAGTACACGAATTCATACTGAAATAATTCGTGTACCTTTTTTATTATTGTAGCATAACTGATTTTTTTCAGTAAACTGAAATTTTCCGGTATTAATATAAATATTGATATTAAAATTTTATTTTTGAATAACTGTAGAATGTTCGATAGTTTAGTTGAAGCCTATGAAAAGTAGGGATATATGCTGACCTATACATTTCGGTACAGAAATTAATCAGGTATACATTATTTGGGTACTGATATAATTAAGTTAGATTTTAATAACTTGTACAGGTATTGTGTTTGATGAAGCAGTACACTAATAAAGGTACTAAAACTTTACTAATACTATTTAAAAATGTATACCGATATGTAGTCCCTGTTGTAGCAGCTCTTAAGGTTTATCTACTTATAACAAAAAGCCCATAGTACGCTTTGTACTTGCCGGTACTAGAACGCACGGTTACTCAAACGTGCGTCTGATAACTATGTTCCTAATGACAAAATCCACTAAAAAAGCGTATTGCTTCTGTAATTTCATTGAATAACCTTTCTCTTCATACAACAATACTTAGACGAAGTTATTGTGGCGGTGTTCAATGACGGACCTTGCCTGGACGTGATCTATGTTGTACACTGACTAGTGCAATGATCATAGATAAGTAGATATTTTTATTATAAAGATTGTATGATACATCGTTGTTATTTATTTATTTACCATTCATTCTACAGCTATACAAAACATTTAAAAAACACACAATGTAAGAATAGGCGGCATTATAGCTAGTAAGCCATCACAAGCAAAGGTCCCGTTGCATTCCTGGCCGCAACCTGTGCCAAATTTTAGGATCATGGAAATTATTCACAAATCAAACAAAAATACAACATTTAAAGTTGAATCAGTAATTTAGGTGTACAAACGAAAAAACAAAACGACGGTATTGCCATAAATCTCCAGTTATCCAAAATGACCGGAAGTAATGACTGTATATACGTACTCAATCTATCAGTAAAATGTGCTAACTTATAGAGATTTGTCTTTTGTTCTTAGAATGTATAAAAACTAACAAAAACTTAAAAAAAAAATATTACGAAGCATACGAGTTTTTAAACAAAAGTTAGAAAGGTCAACATACTTAATGTACGGAAGTGACATTTCACCACTATCATAATATGAGCTCTCTGAAGCATAAATTCGCCATTATTTTTTGTAAAAGAATGTCTCGTAATTGTTTCGAGTCCATTGGTTTATTACGTTCATTTCTATGGTTTGCAAAGATAAAATTTTAAAGGTTTATTGCTGGGATTCGTAAATATTTAATTAAACCCAATTTAAAGTTTCTACTAGCACTTGTTTGTTGAAGATAAAATTCAGGAGTTATAGAGCGAGTCAGAGGCGAGTTGATTCATTTTCCAAATATAACCAAAAACTTCATGATATTATAGGAACGCATCAAAGTGTAATCTAAGTAAGGTTTAATAGTATGAACCTTTAGCACATGAGTTGTGCCTTTAGCACTTGCATGATGAGTACCTATTTAGAAAGTAACTTTGTTCAAATGCTATACCTATTTTGTAAAATTCCAGAGGTTACTTTGATTGAAGCCTTGTTTTTAACAGTCTAGCCGCGGCTTAAAGCGACGCGAGTCTATTTAATTGGCAATTACTTTATCACATTTAGAGCCAGTTATCCAAAATGACTGGTGATTGTCCCATAATATAATGACATAAAATATTGGCCATTAAAAAGTGGCCATAAAGCTTTGATAAAACAACCGTAAAGAGGCAATTATGAACTTTTGGTTATCAAAGTACGTTTCTCATCGCTCATCGAATATATTTCTTAATCTTTCATGCATGGCATAGGTTTAGTATGGTAGGGTCACATACCAGTAACATACGTACGCTTGCTGTCACTTAATGGACTTAAAGGAGTAAATATTAGGAGTTTAAAGAACGTTATCATAAGTATTTTTTTTACCTGAAAACTTAATTCAAGATAACATCTATACCTGAGCGTCTATAGTTCACGACCAGGGGAGGCCAAAAATTTGTTACTTTATGATTGTGTTTTAAATATGTAATATTTCGTTTAGTTCAATGTATTTGCGTTACAATATTAAAATTTGTATATTTTTGGAAAGTAAGGGTTAACCTGCGTAATATAGGGGGAATTTTTATACAGTTACTAAGCTATTGTTTGTAAGTTTCAGCTCTCACCGTGAATAGGAACAATATGGACTAAAGGTCGTTAGTGCAGAACCCTGGGCGTCCATGTTTGAGCTACAGGGTTATGGAGCAGAAGATTCCAGGCAAAGAAAGTTTTGAGGATCAGGCCTAGGCGACCAATGTGTGAGAGTCAGGCCATCGTGATCCATGTTTTAGGATCGGGTTAAGAGGACCCATGTTTTGGGACCGATGTTTGAGGACGAAGAGGGTCCTCTTGATGAGTGAGATCAATGTTCAGGGGACCCACATGTGGGATCCATGTTTGAGGATCGGGTCAAGAGGACCCGTGTGGGGTATACTAGCGAGCGGACTCGCTATGGCAGGACGGCCGAGCTGTAAGCATACTTTTATTGTATTTCTTTTTTTTATACCAAGAACTGCGTAACTTGTTCAATACATTATGTAATTATGACTGTGAATATATGGTAAGCTACTAATAGCTCATTATGATTGTAACTATTTATTGAAATTGTAATAAAATAGAGATAGGGTTCTAGATAATTGATGATTGTATAATGGAATGAAGGGCATTTGATTCGAGACCACAGAAAATGACAGTCAAGTGTAATTTAAGCTGATATTGTGAATTGTGTTGTGATGTGAAAATGCAAAAGTGAATATTATCCAACACAGTTTTATTTCTGTATCCCACACTTCTGATGCGTTCCTGTAATGTCATGAAGTTTTTGGTTATATTTGGAAAATGAATCAACTCGCCTCTGACTCGCTCCTGCATTCCTATTACTCCTGAATTTTATCTTTGACATGTTAACAAGTGCTAGTAGAAACTTTAAAGTGGGTTTAATTTAATATTTACGAATATCAGCAATAAACCTTTAAAATTTTCTATCTTTACAAACCAAAGATATGAACGTAATAAACCAATGGACTCGGATCAATTACGAGAGAATTGTATTTGAAACCTTACGGAATTATAATAGCGTCTTCATATACGACATTCATTGAAAACCACTTGCCAGTCAGACTAGCGTACTGAGCAATACTATTCCATCTTATCATAAAAAAATAACAAACTTTAATTAGCGAGTGAATGCACTAATTTCTTGGCAAAACAGAAAGTCAAAAAATTAAAAGAACCAAAAAGCATAAAATCTGAAAGGAACATGATCGTTGCATTTATAAAAAAGTTATTTATTTATAAAAAAGGTTTGAAGAATGCTAACAATCTTTTTTTGTTGCTATAATTTTTTTGATAATTGTTTTTTTTCCAATTTTTTTTGTGACAGAAGCAAGAACGCTTTAGCAAAATAACAAATTGAATAGAGGGAACGTGATTTTGCTATTGCACGGTTCTACTAATTTTATTATATTCATAAGTTGGTATGTAGAAAGATTTTTTTCTTTCTGCAAAGAAATATTATGTTTTATCGAATTAGGTAACAGCAAGGACGAAAACAATGGTTGTAAAAGTGACCTAAGAACAATCACTTTTTAGCAACAAAGCCACTTTATTGTCAGCTTTCTTGCACTTTCATTTGCAAAATAATGTCTCAAACCCGACTGTTCATTTCGGGGATGAGCACCATAGATGAATATAGGTACTAAAGTATAGATGACCGTCTCGCGGTTTTTGCACTTTAGCGCCATACAGTAGCCACTCTAGGAACCTTTTTGACCAAAACAACCCTAGAATGCAGCCCGGCCGTACCGCGCTACTTTCAAATTTTCAGAAATTCGTAGTGCCCGTTATTACTATTGCGCAATTATAATTTGATTCGAGTAACGAGTCAAATTTAAACTGCACAATACTAATAAGTTGAAATAAACTGCAAACATGATGCTATGCGAGTTGGGAGTAGTAAAAAAAATATGCATCTCAGACAATTATTTATTTTTTCTTAATTATTTGTGTTTGATACAATAATTATAGGCCATAGGTTTTTCGGGTCGTTTTCGTCAAACTCAATACTTTTGCCACACAAATTGTTCACCTCCTTGCACCAGTCATTCAAAATCAATGCTATTCCTTTTATTAACTCACTATCTCACTAGAAAGTCAGCATCCTATGTAAAAATATCACTTCACAAAAGTAAAATCTTCGATTTGAGATCGTAAAAACGCGAGAAATTAACACTCTACGTACTTTGTAGAAAACACTAAAAAAAGAATTCAGCTACAAAAATTACACAGAAAAATAAGCAAATGCAACGAGCGCAAAAAGATTGGTTGACTATACTATAGATACTCTGCCTGGTACTATAGATATATCGATATCGAACGCAGCAAAAAATACGAAAAGTTCCAGTAGTGCCCGGCACGTAGCGCTAGTAGTAATAGAATTTTGGTATTTGTATGGAAGACAAACAAGCATGATGAGTACGTTGAAATAAACACCCAAAACCTTCATTGTATTTGCATACCAACATAAATTCACAACATATCTTGTATGAATTAAGTTTCTTTTAGAACCTACCGGTGTAGTGAATAAAACTCCTCAGCATTGTTCAACAGTTTATTGGCTGACTTTTGCATTCAATACAAAATGAATACAAATTATTCCAGTACCACTTTAAAGCAATTCAATATGATGACCGCTCGCTCGTAAGCCTCCAGTCAGAATAACCAAATCAGGGGGCGTCGATATTGTATGGAGATGGTGCAGACTACATACTGGAGACAGAGTGAAAAAGACAGAACACAATAAGAGGAAAAGAGCAAGAATGATACCAGTGTAGCCTATGAAAATAAATATTCAATCGATTGTTCGAATACATCGCAGTATTTTTTTGAGTTTACACTCATTCATATTTTTCTTCAAGAAATCTTCGCTTTTATTAGAAATAACATTAAACGAAAACGTTACATGACTTCTTTATAATTTTTAAATAATTTAACAAATATTTAAAGGGACCATATTACATAATCGAATGAATTAGCGAATCGATGTTATTTGAATATAGCAACACAGACATAAAAAGAAATGTCAAAAATTAACGTCTACTTCACAATGTGAAAAAAATTTTTCGCGATTGCGGTTTTGCGATATTTTTGAATTGTGTTTGTGTTTTAAGTTTTCTTGTGATTTAATCGACTTTTCTCCCCCTGATTGCTTGAAGAAACTCGCGTCAGTGTGAATTTGTATTTTTAAGAAAGAGTGTCAATTTATCCACACTTTGTGTTGTATTACTTTGAACAAAATAAAAGTATCAAAAACTTATTTATTGTTTTACTTATTGTTCATCAAGTTAACCTTATATTTAGCCAGTCGCAATAAAAATAAGCAAACCTTACAGAACTGATGGTATGGTATTTCACCTAACAAGTTTGTAAGTATTTGCTTATTTTTATTCAGACCAGAGCAAATTGAAATCTCGAAGTCGTTTGAACTGTTTGAAATTCCCGCCATATTAGCTATGTGGACCGTTTTCAGATGGCGTCTAGTCTTAACTTTCAATGTATGAAGTTGTACTTCTTCTCTTGAGTATATGTGTTCTATGAACCAAATTCTCAATAATCCCTCCTCTCCAAACCATAGTCTAAAGATCCCAAATCCTTCAATCATTCACTTGACAATTATGACAGATACATATTTTGACATAAGAAAGTTTATTTATTTATTACGAAAGTTACTGACTTTTGAACTTAACGTTACATTCGCCCATCCTGACTCAGTGCACGTCCTCGTGCACACTTTATATATTTAAGAAAGTAACAGAATTAACAAACTCACTCTCGCTTATGTTAAAAAAAAGAAAAATAAAGTCAAAACCAAAAACCATTGAACTGAATCTACCACCACTTCGGAAAGTCGATCTGTTGAGAAGAAGTGGCAAGAAACTCAACAGCAATCATCTTTTTAAATACACAATAACAATTTCACAAAACACTTATCCTTAAATCTATCGAAGGGTTCTGGACATTTAAACATATTTTATAACCTTAATTAACTAATATAATTTTAACACATTGTTATAAAAGACTACACTTATAGGAAACTAGTACTTAAATAGCAGTTTAGTTATTCTCTTTTACAATATAGAATTGAACTTTATTATTATTGATTACTCCAAACACAAGATTACGGTTAAGAAGTATCTGACGAGTAAGAAGATAACTTGAAAACCAAAAGTAAGTTCTACAACAATTATAATCAGGTCTTTACAAATAAATAGAATACAAAGAATAACCTTAATTTATTTTGGATTGTCAATCGGTCAATCTTTTTTTTTTATATATATTATTAAATATGTTTCCAACCTAACTCTCGACCATCCTGATAATGTGCTGGTCCTCCTGCACTGCTAAATAAAACCTAACTCTCGGCGAAAACTGGTCTCTCGATTCACCCTTGGTTGGATTACAAGTAATTATTATTTTAAATATTTTTGTTATAAAATATACCTCTTTAATCAATTATATAAAGTTAAAATTTTCCAACATAAATTTAAATTTGATATAATAATAAATAATAATAAATATTCTTTATTGCCAATGAACTTAAATAATACACATTTTAACAAAATTAGCGATGACAATGTGGGCGGCCTTATCGCTTAAAGCGATTTCTACCAGGCAACCCGGGGCAAAGGAAAAATATCACAAACTTATAATAATAGGGCAGAGCATTTGAGTTGATAGATAGAATACCTATAGACAATAATTACATATGACAAAATATATAACAAATATAAATATAAAGGATGGTTACAAATATAATAATTTAATTATTGATTTAAATAATGAAATAAAAGTATACATATATTAAATAAGTAAAAATATATATAAAAGAAGCCAAAAGAATAATTATATATACAAATGATTATTTTTGTGTAAAAGATACAACAAGGTCTAATATAATATTATAGTGATAAATAAAAAGCCTTTAGTTGTTTTTTAAAAGAAGCGATGGACTTTGCACTGTGAATGTAAGATGGTAAGTTATTCCATAAGATTACTGCATTTACTGTGTACGATTTGTGGAAGAAATCAGAGGAATGCAGAGGAGTCGCTAAGAGCATATTATTTGTAGAGCGTAGATTTCTCTCATGACCTTCATGACGAAAATTAAAACGATTTTTTAAATACAGCGGTGTGTAAGGATTGAACAGTATCCCGTAAAGCAGAGAAAGAACGTGTGTATTCCTGCGAAGGCGAATTGGGAGCCACTTAAGCTTATTGCGGAAGTCTGATACGTGGTCATACTTACGTAAAGAAAATATAAACCTTATACATATATTTTGGAGGCGCTCAAGTTTATCTAATTGCTCCTCGGTCAAATCGAGATACGTTACATCTGCGTAATCCAGTATGGGTAATAAAAGGGACTGTGCGAGCGCAATTTTTGTCGGTATTGGCAAGAAGTTTCGTAGGCGTCTCAGAGACCTGACTGCAGCAAACATCTTTTTACTAACGGAGTCAATCTGATGTCTCCAGGATAGATTGCTGTCCATGAGCACTCCGAGGTTTTTAACGTACGGACGGTAATTTATAATTTCACCCTCAAACGTGACAGGTGGAAGTTCATTGATATCAACTCTTGCTAGCATTTTAGAACTACCGATTAAAATTAGCTGAGTTTTGGAGGCATTAACTTTTAGTCCAAAGCGTTTGCTCCATTCCGAGATGTGTTTAAGGTCGTTATTGGTGGTGTTAATGGCTACGTTGATTTCGCTGAGAGGGGCTTGGGTATAAATTTGTAAGTCATCTGCATACAGGTGGTAGGAAGAAGATAAGGAAAGAGTTATAGAATTAACAAAAATTGAAAACAATAGAGGAGATAGCACGCCACCTTGAGGGACGCCAGCAGTTGTGTTACACCAGTCTGAAAAAGTGTTCTCCACAGAAATACGCTGCTGACGGCCATGTAGATAACTACGAAACCAGTCAATCACCGTTGGAGATATGTTAAGTGTGCTTAGGACACCAAGAAGTATATCGAAATCCACTGTGTTGAATGCATTACTGAAATCGAGTAAGCTCAAAAGTGTGAGTTGTTTGTTATCCATGTTTCTACGTATGTCGTCAGTAATGTTGACGAGTGCCGTAACCGTACTATGGCCATGACGAAAACCAGATTGGAAAGGATTCATTAGGTTGTTTTTGTTAAGAAACATTAGGATCTGATGATGGACAAGGCGTTCAAATACTTTAGAAAGAAAGGGAAGGATTGAAATTGGACGGTAATCGGAGTAGGAGGTAGGGTTCAATTTTTTAGGCAAAGGAATTATATTAGCTGATTTCCAGGCTTCTGGAAAAGTATTTGTGGATATGGATTTATTAAAGATTTTGGTGATGATAGGAGTAAGGATATCTAGTAAGGGTATAACCATATTACGGCTAATGCAATCACATCCTACAGCGTTAGAGGAAATTGATAAAATATTCTTCTTTACATCACAATCGGTAAATTGACGAAAATTAAAAAAAGGTATGTCTGGGTACGGCAAAGATGAAAGATATTTTAGGGTTTGGTCTCTTGAAGAACCATCCATAGAAGTAGTGTAGGAAAAGTGCTTATTTAAAAGATTTAAATCAACTGACGAGGAGTTATTGTCATACTTTGTTTTGCCAATACCCAATGTTTTGAGAAATTTCCAAACTTTACCTGGATTTTCATTTTCCACAGACTTGTGAAAGTGGCGGCGTTGTGCATCCCTACACATCCTGTTGCAATGATTTCTTAACGCTTTGTAACGTTCCAAATTTCGATCTGTGGGTTTTTTCTTATATTTGCAGCGTGCAGAGTTCTTTTTGGCTAGGAGCAGTTTGATTTCCGGTGTTAGCCAAGGAGCAGGGAGTTGTTTTATTTTTACTGGCCGGATCGGGGCATGGCAATCGTACAAATCAGTTAAAAAGGTATTAAATATGTTGATTTGATCGTCTACATTCGTAATTTGATCTATTACAGACCAATCAATTTTTGCTGCATCTATGCGAAGTTGTTCTTGATTCATACCGGCAAAATTACGCTGCATCAGAATTTTAGGCTTTACTTTAGGGAAACGAATCTTATAAGATAAAAACAATAGATCATGATGGGAAAAAGCATCAGCACTGCATTGACCATGTTTGGCAATGCTGTTTTCTGATGAGACTATTATCAAGTCTAGAAGGGAGGGTTCACAATTTGGGCAGAAATGTGTAGCGTTAAGTTTAGCTAGATGTAAATTACTGGACTTAACAGCTGACAGCAGTTTGGCTGATCTGTGGTCATTTTTCAGCAGGCAGGTGTTAAAGTCGCCCATAATCACGGTGTGTTGATATGACGGCGCCAAGTCTTCTAGGAGTTGTTCGAATTCAGCAAAGTAATTTATTTGGAGTGATGGACTATAAATTACTCCTAAAAGAACTTTAGCATGCGACAACAGGACTTCAATAAATAAGTACTCCAACGCTGTACCGGATAATTCAGTTGATTTTCTCACGATACTATATGGGACACCAGTCCTGAGGTAAATCGCCACACCACCGCCAGTTCTAGCACATCTGTCGTTGCGTATCAACTGATACCCAGGTAAAGAATATGAGGTGGTGGGCAAACAAGGTTTGAGCCATGTCTCAGACACAAGTATAGCATGAAGATCTTTGCTGTCAAAACTGTTAAGCATATCTACGTGATGTGCAGGAATGCTTTGGGCATTAATATGAACAATGTTGAAATTACGGGAAAAGTCAGAGAACTGAGAATGCAAAAATTCGTTAAGGGGAGGAGAGGTGCTTTGAAAACTGAGATCACTGTTCGAATCGCTTGGTGAGCAAGATTCATAGTGCAGAGAATCATCGCTGTTATAATCTGACATCTTAAATACACATTAATAGATATATAAAAATTACTAGGTGAAATAAATAAATACGTAAAATATCCAAAATATAAAAATGTTGATTAAATAAAATACTTAAACTTTTCCCAATAACCTAGTCAAGTCAAATACCCGCCTGCTTTAAAGTACATATTAAAATGTATTGAAATATATTTAAATTACAATAACAAATATTGATGTTACGTAAATTACACAATAAATAAGTTAAACCAAATAAAACGGCAGAAAATTTTGCTTAAGGCTGCATAACATAGTTCTTTGCCAGCTAGCACGATTGAAAGTAAAGCATTAGTGAATGAATGACAGAGTGACTGACTGATTAAAACATAAATAAAAGTCTATTCTATTTATAGCTGAGTTTGTTTATGCAGGTTTTCTTTATCGGATTTTGATAAAGATTATATAATTGTTGCTTCACAAAATATAAAAAAAAAAACGAAAAACAACTACGAGCATATCAACAATGGAATTAAATCTTAATTACAATCAAACGAAACTGAAAGTTATTACGGTCCTAAGCCAAACTAACGCAATTGGCGAAACAAAGAGAGTGCCTATTTATTGAAAAATTACAAGATGGTTTACTTCTTAGACAAAACACGCCGAGTTTTAGTGGCAGCACCAACCTTAGTTTGCTTTACTTCAACGCCTGCTGATGATGAAGCTGGATCTGGTATATTTTTGAGATCTGTGAGCGTCACTACCCGATGACGCAATCCATCCTCTCCAGCTACAAAGATGTCTCCATCCCTAGTCCAACACTTTTTGACTCCAAAGCGTTGTCTAGCGGCCATGAAGGTTACGTGTCTAAGCTTCGTCAAGAACTCGGATAGGGTTATGCCAGTGCCCTTTAAAGCTGTCTTGGACATCCAAACTTTGTTACGGAGAGAAGCGTCGCAAAACTTGATAACAATAGGTCTTATTTTACTATCCCTTTGCATCCCAAGACGATGGCAGAAACGTATGTCAGCTTTCGAAAGTTCAGTAATTTTAAGGTGATGGCTAACTATCTTCAACACGGCAGCAGTAACATCCTCATCCTTCTCTTCAGCCACTCCATGAAGAAGCAGAATTTTGCGGCGGCGGCTCATCTCAAGTCTGTCAGTCTCACATAATAAATAATTCAACTGCTGCTGAAGGCTGGCCATTGCTGTATGAATGAAAGTTTTAAAGTCGAGGAAGTCCGAAGCCAATGATGCAGTTGTGTGTGTGGAAGTGCTTGCTTTTTCTAGGCTCTGCTGAAATTGGTCCATCCTGTCATTAAACATCTCCATCATTTTTTGCATGCTATCCTGGACTGTGTTCATTGTGGTTGTATGGATTTTCTTTGTTCTCACAGAGTGTAATTTAAATGTTCAAATAGGAGAGAATTTTATAAAGCTGGCAGGTATCTGATATTACTCACTATTATTGTACATCAATTTTATTCAAAATATACACATAAATATATTTAATTCAATTAAAAAGTGCAGAGCAATAAAAACAGCTGTTTCTATATTTTTGTCTACCCCCAAAAAAAAGTATATTAATTTAACATCAGGGAAAAGAACACCAATTTTACCATTTACAAATTCGTATCATTATTGTTTTGATCATCAGTTCTTACAATAGTTATATTTTATTTATTTATTTATTTATGGCTTACTAACTAAAATACATCTTACAAATATTTTTAATAAAAATTGCACAATTAAACACTTATTAAAATGATTTTAAATTAAAGGTGAGCACAACAATCTCAGTTAAAATGATAGTTCGTATATAAACAAAACTCTTTTTTTTTTTCATAATTTAAAGATATTACAGTTCTTATATTTTAATAGGTACCATAAAAACAAAGATCTTAATTAATTTTAATTACAATCTAGGTTATTTTACGTTACAATATTATACAATTTACAAATTTTTACAATACTTTACAATTTACACTATTAAGATTAATTTACATTTACTTACTTAAAATTTTAGAATTTAGTAACTTTTTGAATTGGCCGATTTTAGACGATTATTCATTTCTACTTAGTGATGTGAACCCTCAATTCTCACTACCACAAGTAGGAATACTCATCATAATTCACTTTTTTCATCATCAATAAATAAATAATAATAAATAAATATTTCTAACACTCACACATTAGATCTTTTAGGTCGCAGTGTGACGAGCGGACAAGACTGCTCATATAGTCCCAAAACCCCCAATAATAATAATAATACCACCAAATACCTTGTCATCAAAACACAAGTTTGAACTCGTTCGTTATATTAAGAATCATTTAGGATATCAATGAAATTTCGTCTTCGTTAACCAAGATTCGAGTACAATCGCATATCAATTATCTCCAAATCGAACAAACATTGAAACCCAATAATGTCGTTGTTTGTGGCACAGTACTTCGTTCGACGCTTAAAACAATCACAATTGCATCGCAACGTTGTCCCCATGGGAAACCCGAGCCAACCAGTGACCCTTTTAACAAACTACCAAAAATTACTCTGGCGCAGTCACCAAAACCAACGAACGAGAACCTGTATCCACAGCACATTAAATATCATTCCATAATTAAATTAAATCTCTTCGACTCATTTAACGCATACTTTCTTTTCAACCCAATGGATACTTGTTCATTCGCCATTTCAAAACTTTTGCCACAACAGATTTCAACCATTAGCCTATTGCAAAAATTTCACCAGAACTCTAAATTCTAGTATTCAAAATTTACGTGAAACTACCATTGGTTCAAAAGGTGGTCGAGAAAAATCCAAAAGTAGGAATCGGCGCACGTCAACGCGTTTTACAAACCGAGATAGTTTCAATAAGAACTTGCACAGTATTCAAATTTAAAGTTACTTAAACCTTATAACGGACCAATAAGCGCACTGCATTGCGCAAAACAATTTAAAACAACAATTGTTCTACAACCGCCAACACATTATAAAATAAAGTTGGCGAAATTCTTCACTTTTCCACTTTTTGTCCATTCGAGTAATTAAATTACTGTCTAAAGCAAAATCGTAACAATTATTTTTACCTATTAGGCATTTTGTGTGTAAATTTGCAATTAATGACTCCGTGTTAAGTTTATTTCGGGTTTTCGTTTTCATTAAGTTTACTTGTGAAAATATCCTTTCCACATTTGCTGAGGAAATGATAATATGTCAAATACAAATTAAGATAGTAAATCTGGACTTTATGGTTTATCGGTAGATTGATAGACATATCGGTAGATCGGTAAATTGATAAAAAAATCGGTTAAAATACCGATTTTTCGGTAGCATTGGCAAAGCTAGACGTTACACCCAGCCCCACCTCAATCAAAACTTCATCTTAACATATTATGTCATATTCTTTTTCAATCGATACGAATCAACAAAGTAATCATAACCTCTCTCTCTGTAAATTCCAAAATTGTATTTAAAACTAGAATCCAACGAATGAATGTAAACTTATATAATTATTCATATAATTATATTAACGAATAATTCTGTTATGATGATGAATTACCCTGAAACCCTGAATGATCAATTTTTAAGAAATACTTGTCCCGAAATACTCTGAAATCTTTTGTTTACATTGTGTGTTTACTAAAATAAGTGCAAAATTAGATCTCTTTTATATCAGATTTCTTATTTTGCGCAATTATACGAGTATTTGCTCATGAATTTGTTTGATTTAAAGAAGTGTCAATACGAAAGATGCTTAGTTCATTCTGTTAACAATAGCTAAATTGTAAAGTTCCAACGTGTGCTGGTACCTCAGCACATCACCTAAAAACAACCTCACACTAGGCTTTTGATCCCTCTTTCAAGCAGCTCACATATTACTTTAATTACCACTATTATTTCCTATTAGTACACATTGTACAAATCACATCACAATTACATCAAACAACGAATATCATCAGAATTCTCTAATTTCATTATATCAACTCATAGTCTAGATATAGATTACATCTTATTCTGACATTGTATAGATTACTTTTAGTTAAAATTAGTTTGAATAATAATATATATTACTATAATTTTTTTTTGGTAATAGTAACTATTATTGTTAATGTAAATTACTTCAATTTATAATTTCTTTTGCTTATCTTGTCATATTCTGTAACGGAGTTAAACTATAAATATTATTTTTAAGTTGCACATATTATTGAGTTGCAACCCAATTCCTACTATGTTTTGTATTGGTTGTAACTTGTTTTGTGCATTACAAAATAAATAAATAAATAAAAGTGGTAAAAACTTCGATTTTCATTAGTGTGCACAATATATTAAGGTAAAATAAATTATCATATACACGCACACACATACATAAATATATTTAATTAAATTTGATCAAATAAAATAGAAACTTCATTTATTTCCGTAATGCATAGATTAAAAACAATATCATCATAGATTAATAATAACCTATCCTTACTGTTAAATTGTTCTAATGGCCATTAGCTATTCCATATGCATACTTAGCTTCCTATTAAAGCACACATGGCTCAAAAGGCATACATAGCCTCCAGTAACTAAAGCACACTTGGCTTCCTATTGTAGGCACATATAACCTCTAACAATTAAGCACACATGGCCATTAAATTAAAATTGGAAACTATTTTGGCTACTGAAATATATATTGTTAATTCTGTTTATAAGTAATATTTTAAGCTGTATGTTTCTTTACTAAATAAATAAATAAACTGATTATGGAACATACGTAGCTCCAGAACAGCACACATGGCCGTTTCACTGATTATGGTACGTACATAGCTCCTCAACAGCACACATGGCCGTTTAGCTAATTATGGAACATACATAGCTCCAGAACAGCACACATGGCCGTTTCACTGATTATGGAACGTACATAGCTCCTCAACAGCACACATGGCCATTAAACTAATTATGGGGCATACATAGCTCCAGAACAGCACACATGGCCGTTTCACTGATTATGGTACGTATATAGTTCCTCAACAGCACACATGGCCGTTTAACTAATTATGGAACATACATAGCTCCAGAACAGCACACATGGCCGCTTCACTGACCATGGAACGTACATAGCTCCTCTCCCGATGTCGTCTCTCAATTTCTCTTTCCCCGATTTCGATCCACCATGATCTGGAGTGCTCAATCGTCGCTGAGACATAGATCTACTTTCTCTGATCATTATTTTCTGGAACTCATAAACAAAATATTCATGAACCAACGGCCTCAAAAGAAAACTAAATTAAATATACAAGCGAAACGTAGGGCAATCTCTTTTGTCTTCAAAAACAAAACAAAACACTCAAATGTAAAAAATAAATAAAGATGTTTTAAAAGTAAGATTAAAAATTGTAATCATCGAACAACTTTGAATGCTATTATCTCGAAAACGACTCGTCGTAGCTAAAAAATAACGAAAATTTGCTCCCCTATACATATCCCATAAACAGTACGTATGGATGCCATAGCTGGGTTGCCTGGCAGAAATCGCGCTTCGGTGATAAGGCCGCCTTTTGTATGTTAATTTTGAATATTATTTTCTTTAAACTATGTAACCACATTGATGTACAATAAAGAGTTTTATTATTATAGCTGACCTATTTTAGGGTAGCAAAAGTATTGTATGTTAATGTTAATATTGAAACTATATAAAACCAAATATTTTCAAATTAAAATTAAAATACACTTCTTAATAAACTTTCAGTGTCACTTATACAGTACGTTGTTACTCGAAAATAACTGAAGAATCCCCATAGACCATCACTAGCCAGCACCTTATTATATCCTTCAATGTTAAAGCGCAAATAAAAGTCTTTTGGAAGAAATTTCCTTCGAAATAAGCAGTACCTTTGTACGTACACTATTGTAAATATCATAATACATATTTTTTTTTAACTTGTGTACATAAAGCGTGAAAAAATTAAAAATTTGTTCGTCAAATTTTAAAAAGAACTAAAATCACTATGTGTTTAAATCTAAACCCTACAGGGATTAGATATCATTCGGGGTTTTATTTTTATTTTCCAATGACTTATATAATCAAATATAAATAAAAGAGTTTCTTAGCACCACGTTCACAAAATTTAAATGATCAAACTGTAAATTGAATCTGTTCGCATCTTTGCCAGGACCAATAAATATCATCTAACTAATGCAAATACTTGGAAGACACATAATAGAACGTCATTTCAAAACATTATTTTTGCTAAATCACAATTAAAATATACACCACCATTCCTTAAGCAAAATTTTAATCGACCACGTTGAACTAAATCCTTTTCCATCTTAGCCAAGTTCAATTAAAATTGGTTGATTGATAAAAGCAAAGGGGAAGAACGTGGTACATAACACTTAATAGATATTATTTTTGCAAAAGCCTTCGAAAATTTATACACTCTTGTTTTTCACGTGAAATATAAGACATACATAATATAAAACGTAGATTACTTACCACTTCTGATTTGTAGTGAATAAAACTCCTCAGCATTGTTCAACAGTTTATTGGCTGACTTTTGCCTTACAATTCAATACAAAATGAATACAAATTATTCCAGTACCACTTTAAAGCAATTCAATATGATGACCGCTCGCTCGTAAGCCTTCAGTCAGAATAACCAAATTCTCAATTATCCCTCCTCTCCAAACCATAGTCTAAAGATCCCAAATCCTTCAATCATTCACTTGACAATTATGACAGATACATATTTTGACATAAGAAAGTTTATTTATTTATTACGAAAGTTACTGACTTTTGAACTTAACGTTACACCGGTAAATAAACTTTGGAAATATACAGGGTGACTGATGACTTTTAGATACTGAAGTAGAGCACACTGTACTCGATGGTGGTCATAATTATGTAAAAGTAGGCATTTTTCACTAGAATTCCCTATAAATAAATAAAGTTTTGTTACTATTATGTTAACTTACGCCTGACTCAATCGCAGCACGTGAGCTGGCACGCGGATCGCTGCGTATGCTAGTGTAACTATGTGTTGCGTAATGAATTCTTTAACTTTCGGTTAAGTTTACTCAGTAAATAATTTATATTTATTATTCTACTAGCTGCTGCCCGCGACTTCGTCTGCGTGAACGCTATGCAGCACCAAACGCACCTACGATTATAACACTGCTAGCGTGATAATATGTAGCCTATATGTTGACCCGACTTCTTAACTATCTTCATGCCAAATTTGAAGTAAATCCATACAGTACTTTTTGAGTTTATCCCGGAAAGACAAACAGACAAAAATTCTAAAAACTATATTTTTTGTTTCTGTTTCGATTGTAGATCATACCCCAAGTATTCTTTTAAAAAAATATTCAATGTACAGTTTTGACTTTCCTATTATTTTATTATATGTATAGATAAGATTATATTTTTTCTCTTCATGTATGATCTCAAACTCGAATTTCAAAAGCGATCCTATGCCTATGTAAAGTCCAGAGCGAGAATAAGTAGATTATAATTTAAGTTCAGAATTCTGTCATAGAAACATAGTTTTTGGCGCTCATAATAAAGGTCGGATACTTTTTGGCTGAATCGATAGACGACTAAAAAAAGAGTCAAAAAAAATACTCCCATTTAAAAGCTAAACCGTGCACTGCCAACCCCTACTCACACCACAATGCACACAAATTGCTCGGCCACCAAAATCAATTAAACAAAAAAGACAACAACACAAAATGACAAATTGTCCAAAAATTCGAAATGCCGTCCATTCATATTGTCGTCTAAACGCGGTAACCCATTTCACTTGGGCTTTTAGGAAATAAATCCATTGGTATTTTATTCCATCGCTCCATTTAACCGACGATCGTTAAACAGGGAAATGGACAATTTGTGCCCTCATAAAACTTTACAGCTACGATTCCGCAGAACGTGAGATATATACCTAACTTAGTTTCTTGATCTGTTTTATTGTCTTCCAATTAACTATTGTAGAAAAAAAGAGCGCATTTTGTAATATGTGATAGTGTTTGGGATGAGTTATTCTTCATAGGCAGGGGCTGGGAAAACATAATTCACAATTAACTATATATCGGTATGATATGATAACAGCAATAGACACTTTTGGATGCGACATGTGTGACTTCACTCATCCTTGAAGAAGGACCACAGATCAGATAGTATTATGTACAAGTATAGATAGGACACATCAATGTTATAGGGAGTTCGGAATGCAAGCTTTTTTGCCGCTTGGCGGCGCTTATGTGCTTGAGGTTTTTTGGATGGACTATGCACTATAGTGGTTTTTTTATTATTATTGTTGATAAATATTGTTTGTCATATGAAAAGAAAGGGTGCTAATTTTACATTAAATTTATAACGAACTAACGAACAGCTAACTAATATAATCAAAAACCAACACTTGCTAGCATGTTTGATAGTTATAAAGTTATTCGTCGAAATATGTGAATCATGAAGTCTGTCAAGCATCACAACAATTCAGTTACATAAATGATGAACTAAAGTTCACTTTACGATACTTTTGAGTTTGCAGGAAATTATATAAACACAGCAGATATTTGCATGTCGTTTACCCAGTTTCACTCATCCATTTGTATACAATCGCATGCATCAACTGTGCCACATAAGTGAATGCAGCATAAGAGAGTCCAAAACTCTAGTAGTCAATCTGTTGCTCCATCTTTCTTACCTGTCTACAGAGAGTTTGGTCACAGATTCGGAATTGAACATTCGCCATTTCATATCTTATATAAAATTCCCAACAGCTACTACATAATGCCCTTCACGCACATAAAAACATACCTGCACAAACACTGGGTACTTTCAACACACACTCACAGATACACACACATACACACACACAAACACTCACTCACACTCAAGTGATCCGCCGAATGTAATAATCTCCATAAAAAAAGGATTGTAACTTTATTAGCTCCTCAGTTGAAAATTTTTATATTAATTTTGTAAGTAAGTAATCATAATTATAAACTCCCGAGATACAGGACTAGTTCCTAGTTCGGGGTCTGTTGTATAAAATAAGAAGAATATATATGTAATGTACATTATCTTAATTCCTATAACTATGTAAAACCTGTTCAGCTTTGTAACTACTTTTTGGAAATAAATATATTATTATATTATTATTATTAAACAAAGATATAGATTAGAGGTATAGATAGAAGTAGAGATAGAGACCAAGCGATAGAGGTGAGAGAAAATTTTATACAGATAATGTGGAGATGATCGACGTCGACTGTTCCATTAGTCTGTTGATCGACGGCCGAACGATTTGTGTGGTAACAACCTTATAGCTGGAACTACTGCCAAACTGGCTGATCTTAATGTTTCACTCCGCATAAAGAGGAAATATTGTTTAAATGATATCCATTAAAGCGCAAAAGGGTCTCTCTTCATCACCTAGGGGAAAGCCGAAAGGGCAAAGAGTTGCGATGATGATATAAGTACATAAAACTCTCAAATGCACTTTTTCTTTTTCCTGTACATATCCGTAATGTTTTTAGAAGAATATTGTAAAAGCCTGAAGGCGTATATTTTATCCTCACGTAAAGGTATATTATTTTGTAAGGTTTCCACTTACTTCTGATTTATTGCGGAGTCTGGAACATTTTGCTTGGAACTATTTTACGTAGCGGGCTATGATCGAAATAACATTTTTCAGAGACGGTTATTTCGACTTTTATCGAAATTGCTGTTATTTAGAATGTAATTTAAAGTAAAGGACTAGTAAGGTTATTGAATAAGAATGCTTATTATATTTCTGAAATATAAAATAGTTAAAATATAAAATACAAATGTTACGCCATTTTATTAAACGGATTTATTGCTTAAAGATCCCGTGGTTACGAGCGATTCTAATGACACCAAAACAGCTAGTTACATTTAAAAATATAAGTAAATAAACAATAAATAAGTTTTAATAATAATAATAAGTTTTGCTAGCAATTTGGTAATAAAGTGTTAGAAAACACAAAATATTTTGTAAAATACAATTAATCGCGATAAAAACTATTTAAGACACTTACCTTTTTTTTCCTTATACACACTAGTGCGATAGTCCCGCCTAGCTCATGAGTATATAGCCTATAGACAATCTCAAGATATAGGATACGAAAGTTAAATTTAATTTACTAGAAAAGATAAAACTAAAAAGAAATGTTAGATAGATAAGATAAGATAATTCATTTATTAACAACAAGCACACATATTACAATAAAATAGAATTTAAAAAAATTAATACAATAAAAAAAAAGAAACACAATTTAGAAAAAAAAATACAATCATAAAAAAATGTGTGTTCTAGCAGTGCAATAAGCTCAGAGAGCAAAGCGCTGATATTCTGCTACAGCTTGGGAACAGGGGAGCGTTATTTATGTTAATTAAAAATAAAAATAAACCTTTATATGATGTGCAATTAATACTATTTTAAAATGTATTAATAAATTTGAAATTTTAAAAACTGTTACAATTAGAAACAGTTATTTGATAAATATTAAAATTATAGAACTACAAAACAAAAATTAGGCGATTTAAAAACCATAAAAAAGCGAGCTTTAATAATTTTCAAAAATTATATTATTAATGCGATATTATTAATTAGATTGAGAAAGCGCGTTCAAACAAACAAAATATTCAGCTATATTATATAAATAATGATAAATAATTCGTGGAAGATTGAGATACTATGTAATTACATTACATTTCGCTACTAAATTGCAAATGTTATGAGATCAAAAATTACGCGGAATATAGGCTCTAGTAATATTGAAATAGATAATATTGTGTTAATCTATTTCATAACAATAAGTATAGCTGCTTTATGAACATAGTGTCTTCACGGAAGTGCAGTAATTATATTAATTAAATAACATGGTAGCCGACGCCAGCTACAGTCGTTCTGGAGAAGTTCGTCTGTTCGTGCCTTAATTACTCTTGTTCCTCTTGAGAAGCTGTAACCTTTTACACCTAAAATAATAATGAAGATTTCGTTTTTAAGGCATTGTAGAAGTCTAATTTATTAAATTATTCGCAAATAGACGTGACATTTTGTGAGGATGGATGGAGGCGAATTGAGCAAAAATTTCGTAAACGGGCATTGCATAGCCTGGAATAACATGTTTGATACAGAGACTCGAATCCCGATTGGGATGGATATTTGTGCGATAAACACAAACATAAAGCTCAAGAACAGGATGTGTTTATGTTTATTGGATTAATTTTTTTTTCAAACCTCAATGATCATTGTGTATAATTTTAATATGTTCAAGTATATTTTTCCGCGATATAATTCAATCCATGACGCAAATTCTCAGTTTGCGATAAAAATATAGTGCGAACATTAAACATATGAATAACGTCAGAAGTTTTTGGTAAAACTACATTTGAGCTAGATAATGTTTTGTGAGTAGGTGTGAGAAAAACATATTTATGTAACTTAAAAACATAAACAAAATCACAGCTTCAAAGAATATTAGTGTTATATAAACATTTATCATAGAAATCTAATACTAATTGCATTAACTGCAACCGCTGAAATGAAGTAAGTAAGTGAAAACATCTGTAGCTGGCGTGTTGGACTCTTCTCAAGTTTGGTTTGGTCCTTGAAACTTGCCGCAGAACTTGGATATAAAGCTTTTTGTTTGCTATGTTTACTATATTTACTTATTCTATTCAACTTCGTCTCGTATCATAAATACTTTTTCCAGAAACTTCGCCTTAGATAAAACTTTACCCTTCTTAACCTACTTATATCTTATGTTATTTAGGGTTCCATGCATCAAATGGTAAAGGGTTTTACGTTTGTAGGATCACTTTGTAGTCCGTTTTGTCTGTAAAAATCCTTTTTCCAGGAATGCGAATAGATATTTCGTTGAAACTTATATCAAATACTTACTCAACTGTGAAAAAAGAAAATTGTTAAAAAAACTATCAAAAGATAAGTTCTGTATTCTCGTATGTTTTGCGAATCTCACAATGGATTTTAGACGTATTGTGTATTTTCTATTGACTTGGAATCTTAAACTTTGTGTTATATATTAATTTTGTAAAGAACGACGACCGATGACATGGGGTAAACCTGTCTGCCTCAGACACCAGTGGTTGCGGGTTCGATTCCCGCACGGAACAAAAAAAAATGTTCCGTGTCTGGGTGTTTATCTATTTATGTATTTATATTCTAGGTTCCCCCCTAGTTCGCTACATGGTATCCCATAACACAAGCTATGCTTACTTTGGGGCCATGTAGTTGGTGTGATTGTCTGGGGATTTTATTATTTATTATTATTATTAATTTACGGAAAGGGAATAACTGAAACCGTTAAAAGGAATTTACTGCTTCAAACTTTCTAGCAACAGCGCAGCGCACAGTTTTATCCGCCTTACTTTTGATCCGTTGATAAAATACCGAGTAACAAGTAGGTAATTTAAACATTAAAAATAATATTTCAATCGTGAATGGCAGTTTCCAAGATTAACGTAGAAATTGATTTTAACGTTTATATTAACGTTGATTTAATATTTATTATTACGTAAATAAAAAACATATTTGTGGATTAGTTGCGGTTGGTGCAACTACTTACCGTGTCTTGGGAATGAACGGCAAAGTTAATACCTGTTACCTAGCTACTTTGTTTACCTTACCTTGACTACAAGTTTGTACAGAACTTTCGATGAGCAAGTCCAAGTCATGCCTTCATTTTTTCCATACAACCGAACAATATACCAACAAACTGAGTCTTTGTTACTTCTAAATCATTCATTCAATCATTCATTCAATATTCTTATAAATAAAAAAAACAGATATACATTTGTGATTTTTCCGAATGTGTAATATCATAGAGTAACTTATATACTGTGTATATTATTCAACAAAGTCCCCGTCTCGACGTGATAAACTCAAAAGTACTGAATGGATTTTCATTTCATTTTCACTAATGGACAAATAAGTTATATGTTTAGCCTTCATGGAAGTTTTGGGTTTTAACAGTTGGTTGTTATATGACTGATGTTGATGATATTCTGAACATGAGTTTTAGTCTTTTCAAAGCTGCTATATAAACTATAACATAATACAAGCCTAATCTCTACACATCTTTAAAAGGTAAGTCTGTTAGTACGTTCGCGGTAATCTTTGGAACCACGGAACCGATAAGTGCTATATAAAGAAAGAAAGAAAAGAAATTTATTTGGTGCCAAAAAAGAAACAAAAAAATACATGTTTTCTTGCAACTCCCGTGTTTCCAAAACACTAGTGATGTAGCATTTTCTTACGTTGGTGCACCACCCTCCCTCCTCAAGAAGCAAGCAGTGCAACGTAAACTACAAACACTAGGAACACTACAACCCACTTCACAAGGCGACACGTGTTTCGATTCAGCCAGAAACTGGTTACAGTAGTTGTAATGTATTCGCTG